>MU223890.1:1334406-1345089 GCA_018584345.1 Thuja plicata
AGAAAACCTCTCTTTTAATTAAATAAATAAAAATCCCCACTTAAAGCACTTTATTTGTTGAAAAAGGAAATGAATTAAATTAAAAATTAAATAAAAATCCCTTTTTCTTCACATCTTTCTAAGTGGTAGATTTTTGCCTCTTAATCGTAGCCTTTAATTTTTGCCTCTTAATCTCAATCGTTCACTTTCCTTTAAAAGGAGACCTCTCCTCATTTTCATATTAGGTTTTCATAATATTTTTATGTTGCAGGTTTGGAGAGCAACTTTGGAGAAGAATTTGAGCACTTAAGCTCTCTTCTTGTTTTCTTTATTCTTGCATTCATGGCTCCTCATATATATTAGAATCATGTTTATTTCCATAGATTAGATTTGCATTCATATTTTCTTTCATAGACTAATATGCATTTTATCATATAGAGTAGATTTCATTTTTATGCATTTGAATCTCTCGTTTCATGGTGTATTTGCAATAGACACAACTAGGTCAATCTAAGGGCCTTCATTTTACATTTTTACACATCCATGACTAGAGAGCTATGGATCGATATTTGAAGCCTCATTCTTGAGTAACCTTGAATGGAATGATTCATAGAAGTGTGACAACATTTATGAATTTACAACTATTCTTAAAAGGACACTAGGTGCTACACACCCATCTAAAGTGTGCCAATATAATAGAATCATGTTGGTTGAGCTATCACTAATTTTCAATTTGATGGTATACTGTCTAGGCTTACTCCCATGAGTATGGAGCTAACCTTCACAAGTACAAAACTAATTCTAATACCTAAACCTCCTTCTAAAGCTTAAAAAAATAATTTACCAATTTTTGTTAGATCATCTCCATGTCAAATCTTAAATAGGCAAGAGACACATGATGCCTACAATAACCCTTGCCGAATCTATAGAATCACAAGGTCCATACTCTCTTTAGTTAGTCCCCCTTAGGTAGGGGTCTCATGGAGGGGGCTTAAGCTCTATTTTTTAGGAACAAAAGGTCCCATGGGCATTTTATTTTTTGGTACAAGATTATTTAGAATCTTTTGCTAAATAATATGAGCACCTAATTTTTTATATTTCTAAATTTAAGCAGGTAAAAAAGAGGTAGGGCTATAAATTGCCCCACCAACTAAGGTGTTTTTTTATGCTACATGTCAATAATTTCTCTCTAGTTTCCAAAAAAAATAATGATTCCCTCAAAAAAATTTAGATGACGATTGAAATAAAAAAAACACTCAAAAAGAAAATCATTCTTTTGGCTCATTTTTAATCACTATGAAATCCATCTTCCTAAAATTTAGGGGCTTAATTTTTTAATCTGAAATGCATTTTAAAATTCATAGGACTCCTAAGCTTTAAATATTTTTATAAAATATCAGCAACCTCACCTCTATTATTAACGAGCCCCCTCCATGGGACTCCATCCTTAGTTAGGTAAATTTAATAACAATAAATAAAGGTTGGGAAACTTATAATGATGTGTGTTAATGCAATTATGTGATAATGCTATGGATTACTTTAACTCTAGGTGCACTCCTTATCTCCTAGTTGATTGTCAAATGAATGAATCACCTTGTTTCTTTGTAAAATGCAAAATATACATCTAAATCAATAAAAATGTACCTTAGGTTGGCCTACAATGACTAGAAAAGTGGTTTACAAGATGTAAGTTTGACCCTTTAAATTTGAAATCTTTCCAAAATTTGAATAACTAAATATCTAATTTTTCTAAAACTACAACAAGCGTTACAAATAAATAATTGATTTAACTCAAGGTAATAAAATCCAATGAATATATAATAACTCAACAAAATGTTATATAGATGATATATACATGTAATCAAGAAATCAAATTTACTATAACATAAATAAAATTTAATGAATATATATATGAAATCAAATATGTTTCACAACCATCACAGCTAATATATCTAACATAAATAGATTACATAATCATCAAGTATACAAAAGTATTAAGTAAATGGTCTAATTGAGTGCCAATAATAATAATAATAATAATAATAATAATAATAATAATAATAATAAAGATTTCTTGACTTCCTCAATGGCTTCATCTAGTCAAGATATACTTAAGGAAAGCATGGACTACAAGTACCTCTCTGAATCTCAATCTGAAGATGAATATATTTTGGAGGAATGTACTCTCCTAAATGCATCTATGCTAGAATCAGGTCAGATTTAGAATGAGATTATATTAGATCTATACGTAGCTATGGTGGATGAGAATCCTTCTCAATATATACCTAAGGATAGTGATGACTATAGGTTGTCCTTAATTTTGCAACCTGAAGATGAATCTAATCTAGAGGAAAGCATTTTTCAAGATTCGCCCATCACATGTATTCATCAGTTTCAGTATATGACGGGCGGTGAACAATAGGTAGATGAGATTTGACTTATGCAAATGTTTGGATATGACAGAGACCAATGAAAAGACCATCCACCAGCAGATTCTGTCCATAGAGAAGACACTTGTTCTTCCCTCTCACCTTAAAAAAACTCCTAAAATTAGAGGAAGAAAGCCAAAGGGCTCAATAACAAAGGATGAAATTGCAGTTGGACTCCAATCCACTATGGATGGAAAATTTGTGTCCACCAAAAGATTGACAAGGAGAAGAAAAGGTTATCCTTGTCAACAATGAAGATAGCCTCATGGAATGTCAGAGGCATTAATCCCTCTAACAAGCACAGTAGGATTAAACAAATGATTGATTGTACTCATGTAGATATTGTGTTACTACAGGAAACCAAAATGTCAACAAAAACTTATGAGAAGACAATAGGTAAATGGACTTCCTGATCCTTTGCTCATAGACAAGGCATTGGGGCTTCAGGTGGGCTGGTTGTGCTATGGAACCTGAAAACAATCCAAGGACATCTTGTCAATCACGAAAACAATTGGAAACTTCTAAAGATGGATAAATTTGATCTATCCGTTATGTTGATTAATGTGTATGGCCCAACTGCCACACAAGAAAAAAATAGAGTATGGAATGCATTGAGCCATCTTATACAATGCCACAATGAACAAAATGTAATTCTTGGTGGTGATTTTAATGCTATTCTCCATCAGTCAGATAAAGTTGGCAGAATTTGCCCACCTCTCTGTACTATTCAAGAATTTTCTGCTCTCCTCGCAGATAATAATCTAATGGACATTGTCCTGTCAAATGGAACATTTACTTGGACAAAAAAGAGAGCTAAATTTGCACAAATTATAGTCAGATTGGATAGATTCCTAGTCTCTCATGAATGGAAACTTAAAAATACTAGTTTCCAGTCAGAAATTCTACCTCTACCCGGATCAAATCACTTCCTGATTATCCCGCATATAAAAACTGCATCTGTATATATGTTATCCATCGACCATCTTTCAAATTTGAGAGAATGTGGATGCGTCATCCTCAATTCATACCTTTTCTCAAACAATGGTGGGTCACCTCTCCACATGTGACTAGATCCAAAATGCACCAATTTGCTATGAAACAGAAACATATCAAAGGTCTTATTAAGACTTGGAATGAGAAGGTGTTCAAGAATATCTTCAAGCAAAAAGACACAGTAAAGAAACATCTAACAGATATTCATGAGTATATTGTTCAACATGGTTTGATTAATGGCACATACCATAAATAAAAAGAGCTTCAACAGGAATGGGAAGAACTTTCTGCTAGAGAAGAAGAATATTGCAAGCAAAAATCACGAGAGCTGTGGTTATGCGAAGGGGACAAGAACACAAAATACTTTCATGCATCATCCAAGCAGAAGTGAGTAGCTTTCTCAATCTTTTCCATAACACATTCAACTAATGGAAAAGTCCTAAATAAAGCACAAGAAATTCAAGATGAAGGGGTAAACATTTTAAAGAATCTCCTTGCACCCAATAATGCTCCTTCACAAACTCAAGAACAACTGGATGAAATCCTTGATGCTATCCCTTCTTTGATATCTCAGCAAGATAATGATGTACTTATGGCTCCTTTTACTATTCAAGAACTCCACCATGTTGTCTTCTCATTGCCTCCAGATAAAGCACCAGGCCCAAATGGGTATACGACTCTGTTCTTTCAGTCATGTTGGGATGTTTTTGGTTGGGAATTTCTAGGTGTCATTAAGGATTCCAAAAATATTAAATACATGCTTAAATATTTCAATACCACGAATATTTCTATCATCCCCAAAGTGAAAGAGCCTAAAATTTTTGCATATTTTTGACCTATTTCTCTCTACAATAAAACATACAAAATAATAACCAAAGCAATTTACTTGAGATTAAAACACCTAATCCCATCCATAATTTCCCAAGAACAAGGAGGTTTTGTCCTAGGACGTGATACCATGGAAGGGGCACTGGTTTCTCATGAAGTACTTCATTCCATTTATAGTGATTAGACATCTAATTTTATCATTAAACTCAATATGATGAAGGCATATGATAGAGTGTGTTGGTATTTTCTCTTCTAAGTCCTTCACAAATTTGGTTTCTAAAAACATTGGTGCAAATGGATCAGATCTTGTATATTAGGATCATGGTATTCTGTCATTATCAATGGAGTTCCGACATGTTTTTCTCTTCAAGAAGGGGGTTAGGTAGGGTGATCCACTTTCACCAATTCTATTCATCATAATGGCTAAAGCACTTAGTAGGACAATTTAGAATCAACATACTCTTCGATAATGGACATGGGAACACATTAGAGGAACTGACATCTCAGTCACACACTCCCTATTTGTTGATGATACTTTACTATTTGGCACATCACATGTCAAAGAACCTAGACAGATCAAACGCAGTGTGGATTTATGCTCAGTCACCTCAGGTCAGAAAATAAATGCACAAAATCACAAATCTATTTATTCAACATGAATCACATCTTCTCAAACAAAATTCCCCAAATTTTGGAATTTCCAGTTGATTTATTACCATCTACATACCTTGGTATTCCCTTTTTTGTCAAAGCAAACAAATCAAGTTATTGGTCTTCAATTATTGATAGGATTAAGAATAGAATAGCAGCATGGAAAGCTAGATGGATCTCATTATTAGGTAGAATTTTCCTAATTAAAGCACTACTCTCGGCAATTCCTAATTACTACCTAGCAGTTCTAAAGGATCCTCTCATGGTGATTCAACAGATTCAGAAGCTAATTAGGGACTTCCTATGGTCAAGAAATATGAATAATGAGAAAAATATCCCCCTTATATCCTTAGAAGATATGGTTCATGTCCTGGGACTTGGGGGTGCAGGTGTCCATGACTTGGGTCAAAGGAATACAGTATTTGGGGGAAAGCTAGTATGGAAAATGTACACCAAATCCCAAAACAAGTGGTGCCAAATAATGAAATAGATGTATCTTGATAATTACTACCCCTCGCACGTCCTATCTACTATTGATCCCCCTAATGGATCTACAATTTGGAACTTTATGATGAATTCAAGAGATATTGTATACAAGTTCATATTGTGGGAAGTTAACATTGGGACAAATATCAAATTGTAGAGAGATTCGTGGAATGGGCTCCCTATCTTTCTATCTCCAATGATTCAGAAAGAAATAATAAGAGTCTCAGAAAACACATGGTGTATTCAAATAATCAAATATGTTGCAGTTGCTCATATTTTTCAGGAGGAGTCATATGGAAAGACCCAGATGAAATGAATCTTACAATGCAACAAAAGGATATATTGCGCAGTACACTTTCATCCAGATTTATATACCTTTCAGATAAAGAAGACATCCTATTCAGGGTTCTAGCCAAGCATGGAAAATACTCTATTAAAGAGGGATACAAAATTATTCAACTTAATCCTAACAATGTTCCTTTTCGTGCCTACTCATTTTGTTGGAATCATGTTGTCCTTCCTAAAGCAAGGTGTTTTGCATGACTTGCACTAAAAAAAAAATTCTAACTAGTAATAGATTGGAAAAATTCCACATTACCCAGTCATTAAAATGTTTAATGTTTGATGAACATTTTGAAAATGTTGACCACTTGCTCCTACAATGCTCATTTATACAGAAGTGTTGGCTCTTTGTCATTAATAAATTTAATTATTCAACTCCTCTGCCAAATAAGCTCTGGGACATTTTTCAATCCTGGCTAGTACTTTACCCAAATTCACTATTTGCAAACATTTGGAAATGTATACCAGCTTTGGTAGTATGGGAAATTAGGTGGGAAAGAAATAAATTTATATTTAGAAATGAAACTTCCAAAATCGAGAGTGTTGGATGGTATTGAGAGATCAATTTTAGAGGTGGTAAATACTAGCATACACCAATATGGTTGTAATCCGGTGGTATCACATTGGCAAGTGTAGTTATGAGAGACTCAAAAATGCTTAACTTCCCAACTAGGAGAGAATACCATAAGAAGGATGTAGGACAAGAAGACCGAGCAAAGCTAGTTAGCTGGATTCCTCCACAATGAGACTAAGTGAAAATAATTTTTTATGGTGCTTCCTGTGGTAACCTAGGGACCTCGGGTATAGGGGCTTGTATAAGAAATTCTCAGGGAAATCTATTGGAACTTATCGCCTCACCAATACCACCAGGGAAAAAAAATACCGCTGAAGCTCATGCAATGTTTGTTGGCCTTGTCTTTGATAAACATGGTGAATTCAACAAAATTCACATTGAAGGGGATTCGATGGTAATACTAAATTCCTAGATTAAGAGGGAGGTTCATAGCTGGAAGATTGTGTATATCCTCAAACAAATTTGATGCATATTAGACACATTCTCAGAAGTATATATGTCCCATACTCTAAGGGAAGGCAACAAGATTGTTGATTATCTATCTAATTTGGGATGTGATGGAACATAGATCAAGGCTTTGCACCCAAATAAGATTTTATCAGAGCTACATGACCTATAGAAATTGATGCACTTAGATAAAGCAGCATAATAAGCAAGTGTAATAGAAGGGAGTCTGACATATCTCAATATTAAGGAAGAGATCTTAAGTCATTATTGTGGGTCTCTAAGGCCATAAATCACATGTATGACCTTATAATTAGATGAGCCAAGTGGCTCTAATCTTGCAGATAAACCCCATGTGTTAAGTACAATGCTTCATCAGATTAAAAGGAATAGATATTGGTGGCATGTCTCAAGATCGAGACTAGATTCTCCCCATCTTACCTTTAATACATATTGCGTGGATGGGATTTACAATAATCGTAACATTCAGAAAGTGTAATCTATAGAATAAGATGATTAAAAATAGTGGTCGCCATTCTTCATTCTTAATCGCTTTAGGAATGCATGGACACTCAAAGCAAATACGAATAGTTTTAATATCAAATCTTTGTTCCCTAGCACATGGCTCCGTCGAGAGTATACTCATTCCACCTAAAGTAATAGTAATCTTCAATTAATACTGCCAGATTGGCTATTTTATTCTCAACTCATGGTATTTCTGGATCTCTATTTAATTGTCCTCATTCAGCTTTAGCTTCAGCTTTGAAATGAGTTCTGCAATGGAAAATAAGATGGAGATATGTGTGCAATGTGGGGAATGCACAAGGTTTCACAGGGAGTTGCTGCCGAAAAATTATAGAATCCAAATTATTCCTACAGAGTACAAAGAACCATTGGCGTCGATCATTACTAACAACATGTTGGATGGAATGTTTGTGATTCACTCTGCCTCCATTCAAACAACCATAAAAATGTTAATTGGGAAAGGGAATCTCGCCCCGAGAACAAAGCAATTCATCTATCCATCGCAGGTAGTTTCCATCCTCCTTTCAAATGCCATGGACTTGATGCAATTTATTGGAAATTTGGAAATTCTGGCATTTAAAGTGGTGAAACCCCAATTTTTGGGAGAAAAGAAGTTACAAAGGGCAATGCAACAATATGACCTATGGTCTGGTCATGCATTAGTTGGGGGTTTATTCTCGCGACACCTACTGCTTAAATGCCATGCATATATGGTTATGTTTGACAACATTTAAAAGGGCTGTGGAAAAATAGAGTTTCAAATATGTAAAATTTGCCCTGAATTCGAATGTCCAAGCCGTAGGAAGTGACTTGGAGGAAAAGATAAGACTGGTTGCCAATGCACTGCTAAGGTTACAGAAGGCTCCAAACATAGGGGATCTTTCAAGTCCTATTGTCCATTCACACCCAACATTGTCATACTCGGTTCCTGTGGTGGTGGGCACAAGTGATAAATGGCGGATTTGTGGTGATGCAGCTCGACCCTTGCATGCGACTTCCTTGCACTCACAATCTATGGATTTGGGGTGGAAAGTGGTAACCCCTATTACTGGGGGATGGGATGAAGTGTCGCCTGGCTCCATTTAGGAACCAATCAAGCCAATAGTTCAGCCTGTGGGATGGAATGCATAACCTTCGGGTTGGTCACCTAAATCACATCGTGAGTTTGCTCCACATGTTCCTGATGCAATGGACGAGTAAATTGGGTATATAACCAGTTTTTGTATATTTTTGTTTGATCAATTGTATTGAAGATATAAGAATTGATCCAATGCCCATGGTTGTACCTACTATGGTTGCTTCATCATACAAAATCGTCTTGCTTGGCAATGTTGATCTGGGTCTCCAACAATATGTAAAGATTGTACAGAAATCATTTATTGGTCGAATTCTACATAATATTATAAAGGCATAATATATGTAATTAGTAGTCTATAGGATGCATTGTTGACATTTTTATAGGTTGTAATGAGATAGGATATCAGGTTTTCTTACTGGTTCTTTCCCGATTGAGCTCTTGAATCAGTTAATAAATAATATATATAGTGGCTCACCCACTTTTGTTTTATATAATAATAATAATAATAATAATAATAATAACTACTTTACGCATAGAATGAAATTTTATTCGAAGCCAATGATCTTCATGAATACACCAAGAAATTAATGCTAATAACATTTTATCATAATGATAAATACTAAAATATTTTTTTTGAAAGTTATAACTTAAGTGAGAGATTGGTAAGTCTGGCCAATGCATCAGCAATTTGGATTGAAGAATAATAACATATAAAATAAAACTCAGATCCTGAAACCCTTGTTGGAAGTCTCCCCTCATCCTGAAGTTTTACCTACTATCCACCAATTCATTTAAGTCCTATTTATTTAGTTTTAAATAACAACCACATTTTAGCATTTTGTTTGTTCCTATCATTGGTTGGGTTTCCTAATTTTGGCTAAATTTATGAGAAACTCATGTTTGCATGAGAGAAAGAAATTGTTTTCTTTTGTCTTGATTGATTGTTTACAACCCAATTCACTAATAAAGTTTATGACTCGACTAATGAAAAAATTTAAAAAGAACACAAATTAAAATACAATCCGTCAAAATTTCCAATTCAAAGATAGGCTTTTTCTGTGATAAAGATAGGGAAGAGAAGGTTTTTTTTTTGATGATTTCAAAAGGGCTATTGTGTGAGGATAATGAGAAGCACTATAAGGAGTCTGATCAAATTTCAAATCTCTATACACAAAGGTACCCAATCATTTTAACAATGTGCATCCATCAATAGCCATGGGCAATTTTAAAGAACGACCTAAGTTAAGATGCATGAAGAAGGGTCCCATAAAAGTAGTGGGCTAACTGATGATAAATAGATAGACAGAGTAAAACACTCTCTCCCTTTTTCCTACTATTGGATTCGAAAAGAAAAATTGAAGAATATAAAATTAGAACTTGATCAACAATAAAACAGAGTACACAATGATTTATCGTGGTTCAGCAATTTGCCTACATCCACATTGAGCAGAGGAAACTATTATTAAGTTTAAAAGAATAATATAATACATTATTACAATATTATCTTAAATAAGCTTTACAATATCCACATAATACCAACAGTCATAATGGGAGGGAAAACCAAAGTGTGTTCGTTGGGCTTCAACTCAACACTTACAAGTAAGGTGTCAATGAGGACATGTTTGCAAGGCTACAACCTAGAATGAACAACATTTAGATCTATAAGATTTTGAAACTCACGATCTATAATTCTATGTCACAAATCGAACCTTTTGCTTCCTATCTTTCAAGAATATATGTCATGGTCTTCTAGACATAGACTCTTAGTCGATTTTTCTTTCACATTTCTGGCTACTTGATGATGTGTTTATTTTCAGACTCATACTTTTATGACATATGTTTATCATGATGTGATGAAGAGTTTATTATTTACAAATTTCATGAGACATGTTATTGTAATCTAACATTTGACTTAATCTATGATGATATTATGGATGTATGTATAGATTTTGTGGTTAGATGCAATAAAAAATGATGCATATTTTGATTTTTTTAGGTACTAACTTATTGATGTAATGTTGAATGGTTTGAGTGATTGGCAGGTGGAAACAAGAGTGTGGCCCAAGTAGATGAGTCTAGCTCCTTGATAATGGTGGGTTCGGATGATCTGGAGCACACCAAGTACACATGATTATGCATATGCATTTATTTATTAGAATAGATATTTTTGTTTCTAACCTTAACTTCAATGATAAAATGTGATACTTATATAATTAATTTCTATATCATATTATTGGGTAATGAATTTCATATCATTTGTTGTTTTCAATTGATGAATAAGCATTGTTTAATTTTAATCATACTAAATTCAATATTTCAAAATTAATTGACGAATCTTGTTAGAGAGGATATAT
>MU223890.1:1345247-1364256 GCA_018584345.1 Thuja plicata
AAGGAGCATGCATTCTTGAATTCAGGGAAAACACATAATTGAAAAAAAAAAAAAAAAAGAAAGAAAGAGAGAGAAGAACAATCAATTCAGAAAAATGAAAGAGAGAGAGAGGTAGTGATTAGGGAGAAAGAGACGATTCGAGCTGGTTAGTCAAAAATCTTGTAACCAAAATAAATAAAGAAAATCAGAAAAGATAGAGAAGACATTCTTGGAGAATATTTCAGAAGGTGGAAGGAATTTCTGAAGAGTAAAATAGCTCAAACTAAAAACAGAAAAGAGCTGCTACAAATTTTACCAGGTTCCATACTCATCTTGTATATATTTTTTTAGAAAACTTTCAAGTTGTAATGTATTGAGCAAATTTGAAATGCATTGCATGTGGTCTTATTGACCGGAATAGTTAAAATAAATACGGGAAGAAATTTCAATAAATACTAACCTCCAAAATTCTTTCCTGAATAATATATATGCCATTTCTTTCTTATTATAACGAACTTATCATAATACTCTGTATTTTGTCTTTCACGAGTTTGCTGGATAGTTTGATCTCCCTTAAATTAAAATTTAATCTTTCCTATAGCCAATAAAACTTATAGTAGTTGAAGCTGACAATTTAACTAATTATTAAATCTCTAGATTGATGAGTTCTATTTACACTTCAAGGATTTAATCTTTCCTATAGTCAACAAAACTTATATTACCCTGTAACGAATTAGTATGCTCCCATTTTTTTTTTTTTCATAAATAAAACCTTAAATCCACTCTTGCTGAATACTTATGTAGAAAGAACTTAAGAGAAAGTCCTTGTTTTGTTTATTTATTTTGTGTTCTAAATGAGACATCTCTCTAAGAACTCTCTACTCTGTACTCTCTATGAAAATGAGTTGAAATCTTGTTGAACTGTTAAGATTGTAAATTCTATGGATCCCCCATCAAAGGGTAATTATATATTTAATTATTTATTTTAGAAATACATACATTGTAAATGGTGTTCATATGTACACTTTTTAGAAAATTTTAAAGACTCTAGGGATGGTTGTGTATATGATGAATATAGTGATTGATACCTTTAACATGATGATGCTTCCATAACTATCAAGCCATAAAATAATAATATTTTTTTTATTTAAACCTTTTATGAATTCTGAAAAGTATATGGGAGGGTGCCAAATGTGGATAATAATCAGGGAAGGGTAGGAGAATATTTTCTTTCTTGGATTCCTACCAACCTGTAGAAAATGGTTAAGTGCTTTGGTCAAAGGACATTTGCATAGTACTTTTATATGCTGGTTAATGTTTCATCTCCCTACCACATCAATGTGCCACATCAATGTTTTACATATTCATATTTTATTTGTAGTTAGTTACACTGCTGCACCAGATCCATATGATCCATTAGTTCCAAGTTGCTAGTCTACTTGGACAAGATATCTGATGGAAAGATGTTCGATGACTAATGGAGATAGGGATTTGCATAGTATCGATTCTCATTTCATATATTCATGATTTTACCTTTAATGTTTGATGTGTCCAATGATGTAATTTGATATTATATTTGATGTATATTGTTGTACTGGATGTTTGACGAGTAGACTGGCATCTCTTTAATGTAATTTAAAGATGTATTTTACTATTTTATGGATAGTAGTGTTTGCGACAGGATGGTTGATACCTCACCACTTCTTGTATTATAATATCATTGTACATGATTATGTTTTTAATTCCACAAGTGATCAATTTTGTTTGAACATTATGAATTAGAAATTTTGTTTTGAATCAATTCAAAGAATTATCTTTCTTTTATAGACTTTATTGCTCAACTTCTGTTTTATCCATATCTTGCTTATGTGGCATATCTTCAAAATGTTAGTCCTTACATTCTATCATTCATTGATTAGGACTGTTGTGCTCTTTAGATTATATTGATAAAAATAAGAATGTGGAGACAATTTTTTGTCATGACATAGCTATTTGAGATTTCATATTAGAGTCATGCCATCTATATGAGAGTCTTCCTTGCTGAAGTGCCCCCACAATTGCTTGGAAAACACTTCCTATCTAAGTGTTTCGTTGATATTTAATTCATATTTTGCAGGTTTCCTGTATCATCCATGGTCGTTGTTAATACCCCTTATAAAGGAGTTGATGGTATTATTTTTCCTAATATATTTCCCAAACTGGATTGACGGAAAATTAGGCTCCCCGAGAAACATTATAGGCGCTCCCCTTTATATGGCCATTTTCACCATCCCCATTTCATAACTCCACTTGACTTATCATAAACAATGTTATGAAATTTTAATCACCTAACTCAATATCTACTTGTCGTATCCCTTCCCCTACTATTTTGAAACTGATTCCTTCTGGATTTCCCTTCTCCTCCCCTTGTTTCCATATGTACATGTCGATGCTCCCCCAGAAACTCCCATATATTTGTTTTTGGAAGAATATATTTGTTTTCATGTAGACCTCCTATTTTGAATTTCCCTAGTGAAATTAGTAACATGCCCCCAAGAATAACTTTCTCCAGTTGTCCTTTGCCAAATGGCATAGGTATTGGTTGGATGTTCAATGTTTTCTATTGGCCTAGTGGTGGAGAACTTGTACTCTTGAAAGAGAGGTCACAAGTTCAAATCCCACTGGGGGGTAGGGTATGTATGCCTCGTTTGTAGCACAGTTAGGTATCGTGGACTATAAAAGATCCTTTCCTTTCCTATTGATTTTGTTTATAAATGACTTCACTTAAATCATATTTAAAACAAGGGGTTTTGCTAAAAGGGCCTCCTATAATTAAAGTAAAGAAACATGCATTAATCAAGATATCCTTAAGCAAATAATGATATAAATAAAAGTCTTTAAACAATATCAATACACTTCTTTGAGATTAAGGTCTCTCATATTACCTATTAGGAACAAGGAATGAGGATGTAAATTCATATAGAATTAAATATATTAATTTTTTTTTTTTAAAATGTGAATTAGTTGTAATTATTTTATATAAATAAAGAAATAGATAGAAAGTAAGATAATGTTGATATTAAATATTTATTTGAGTAAAAATAAATGATGACATTAGTCATGGTAATTGTAATGACCTAAAAATAGTCAACTAAATTCTAGACTCCTAATCTCAATCAATCATCAAGAAAACCCCAATCTTGATCATCTTAAGTCCTAACCAAAGGCAATCCTAATCTATCACTACATTTGATTTAATTAATAATTCCAGAATCCCAAAATATTGGCAATTAAACCTTATGTCATTTATTAAATTAATATCTTTGTATGTTGATTAAATAAATAGATAATTGTTAATTAAATGCAAAAAGGAATTAAAAGTAATAAATTGAGTAAAAAGTACATTAAATCATTTAAATATTCAAAAGTGCATTTCTATGTCATTATTTTAGTTGACTGAACATCAAATTAGAAACAAATCATTCTTGTTCACTTAACTAAGTCTTTTTTTCTTATTTTGGAAACAATCTAGTTAATTGAAAGCTAACTCAATTAACTCCTCTTTCAACTTTATAAGTTTCCCGAATGAATGACCAGTCAGTTCTTCAAAGTTCAATCTCGATTGTCAGTTTGAGAGATATTTTCTATAAAAGAAAGCTTCATTTCCCTCACAAAAGATCCAAGAATTTTTAGTAGAGTTATTATGCTATTTTTGTTTATCATCTTTCATTAATCTTTTAACAATTTAGCATATTTACATGTTTCAAGCTTTTCATTTGATAATCTAGGAACATCTAATTTGGGTTTTAAAACAAACTAAGTTAATCATTAGATGAATCTTTTTGTACTTGCATCATAGAATAATCATTTTTTTGTAAATCCTTCATTTAGATAGTGTCAAGTCACTCGGTTTGCGATGATCTGAGAGAAAATTCATACTCCTACGTCCTGGAAGACAATAGGTTAATTTAGATTAATTTATTGTTCTCATAGATCATTACTTTCCTAGAATTAACTATGTAATGACCTATTAAAGTGTTTGTGTTTTCTGGAGGTCCATATTTCATACACATTTCAAGCACCCACCGTGGGGAAGAATATCTCATTTATGACCTCACAATTTTGAAACCTTTCGAGTTTCAGGTTTCTTCTCTGTACATTTTACTATCTAGACTCATACGAGCGTTCTCACTGTGCAGTACAAGTAAGAATTAAAACTCGTCTTATTTGTTGTAGATTCTCATATTAGGACACAGGTATACTCGTATGAGTATGTATTGTTTTAGTTTTTAACAACAAGCATTTCATTAGGGTTTTTCTCACATATTATCATTTTTTGTTTGTTATTCTATGGTCTTCATAGCCTAACATTTGTGTGCATGTTGATTGACAAAGACTTCTATAAGTGGAACATTGTTTGTAGGATAATTGATGAAGAATCAAACATCAGACCGCGAAAAATGTCTTGTGAGAACATCACATGCAAGACATTAATTTTACAGAACAATCTTCTTGATGTGTTTGAAATGACAATGATGTTAGAAGATTGTGATCTCACCCTTTCAGGGGTGATCATAAATCCAAAGGCATGGTTGTCATTTTTTTGCAGTATGATCACCTTTTAGAGGGCCTGTCACAGTGGGAAAAAAATAGTCACCTTGTGAGAATGACCCAAGTGAGGATGGGATAATGCCAACCCACTCGAACTCACTATAAATAAATCTTTTTCCTGAGATTAAAGTCTCAAAAGATGAAATAACATTTGAGCTTATACTCAGCTCTCGCCTAACACATAGTAGGGTCTTTGGGTCTCAATCATATTTTCATGACTACTTGTGCTTAGGTGCTTTGTGCAGATTCAGGCCTAAATCATTCTTGTGCAGACACAAAGGATGAATTCAAATGGATACCTTTACTAAGAACTCTAGAATAGAAGCCACCCAGATCACCTCTAAAAGTGGGATAATCTAACTGCAATGGAGATAGTAACTCCCCCAAGAAACTAACCATATCGTGCCCCCATTAGCACTTAGAGTTGGATAATAAGACATCACCAGACACATTGTGTGGATGGTTTTGACCATATTTTGATTAGCTCTTGGGTGTGTACCTAATTTTATGAGAGGATTTTTCTACTGAGCCAATATCCTTAGGATCTAGCATTTTCTTGTTGTGCTTGGGTTACTTTATTCACAATGTGTTAAACGTGCTTGAAAACCTAAAACATAAAAATAAAAAATGGGAAAACTGCAAAACATAGAGTAGAAAACACAATTTGTGTGCAACCCTGTATCTTTACTCCTATGAGTCAGGATCCTACTCCTGTTTACTCCTACTACATGGTGAGAATACTCATATCACCAGGTGAGAATACTTGTATGGTGATGTGCACTTTCTGTCAATTTTGACCTGTCGTATGCACTCCAATACGAGAAACCTAGTTCCTCGTATGACCTATGGGGAATACTCATATGAGTCTATAGTCATTCGTATGACCTTTTAAGAAACTTATCCAAATCCACTTTTTGGCCTATTTTTAATGCTCACTAGATCTCTGGTTAGGTTCTTTGTTGTCTCATGTTATTCTTGTCTAGAATAGAAATCTTTCCCTAGTTTTTATTATTTGTCGTAATCCATTGGTAGTTTGACTTCTACTATCGTGAATCCCAGTTTGTTTGTCTATTCCATTGATTAGTTCATCACCATCAATTTGATCACTTTTGTCTATGTTGTCTTTATGCTGAGTCATGAGTGCGGGTTTTGATAGGAATAACAGTCCACCAACACAACTGAGATCGGGGGGGTGAATCAATTGTGAGATAGATTATTAAAAATTAAACATTAAACCCTATAAACAAAACTTTAATCCAAATGATAATAGAGTAAATGCCAACACAATAACACAATCCTTTGTTGTTGAGGAAACCCTGTTAAAGTTAAAACTCTGGTGGGAATTAGCACCCATAAATAATGTACTAAGAGTATAGTATCCCTGTTAAAATATTTACCCCTCTAAGGATCTTATTACAGCATTACAATACACAGTCCTTGTTAAAGAACATACCCTGTAAAGAGTCAAGAACAATGGTGGGCTCATTGCCCAAGCACACTACCTAAAGAAGGTTAATGCCACCCTCAAGGACTTACAGTTTGAAATGCTAGTGTATATAAATAATATATAATCTAGCAAACTTTATAATAACAAGTGTCTTTGCTTGGTCAGTTCCAATGAAGTATAATAACCATATCATCTTCTCTACATCCAGCAGACAATCAAGGTCACAACTTCCACAGTTCTTTGTCTCTATCAATCACCTTCTCTTCATACATACATACATACATACATACATACATACACACATACAAATATACATACATACATCTTTTCAAAAGAAAAGATATCTCATATATACCCTATTACAATAATTGATTAGGTTGGCCAATTAAGATTTCCCAATATAAAAATAATTATTTAACCCCTTGCTAAGATACACACAATACCTATAACAAGTATACATCAATAAAAATACATTAGATATAATCTGAGATCCGTAATCCACACTCGCAATCCACAATACATGCTACATCTATGAAGTCAGTCCCAAATAGCTCTCCTCTAGAATACATGCCACAGATCACCTCATCAACACTTATACAACTTGCGACCCATAAAAAAAATTCCTTAAGCTCTCTTCTATCATCCCTTAAGCTCACATGACCTAAATCATCATCGTCTGTAAGATATACTTAAAATATAGAGGCTCACTCTATCAATCATCACTATCACAGTCCAGTAACCAGTCTTTACCAAAACATCTATAACTCATCCAATATGAAATATTAATCCAAGAGAAATTAGAAATAATGTTAGCATACATCCTTCTACATATCCCCATCTTCGCTCATTCTAATTCATCCATACAGTATCCATACACTTTTGTCAGTCATCATAACCAGTCTGTTCTTCCTCCATAGAAACATATGTTGACATCAGTGATAAAACATGAATGCCAACAACGTCAGTTGTATCCAATTCCAACATCATCAAACAATCTCCCCCTTTGGCATTAATGAAAATATATGGGAAAATCACTCAACCCAAAAGTACTCTCTCTCAATATAATCTTCTCAATATCCTCAGCACAACTCTCCCTAAAATAGCAGGGATTTTCTCATAGAATCTCTCCCCCTTTGATAACAATGGAAAAGGGTGCCATAACCTTCTTCATTCTTCTACAAGGTGTATCTTTTTCAAATATTCATGTCTATAATAACTAGGTACAAAATCACCTAAATATGTTTTGTAGTGTTCCTATGATCACTCCCCTTGAGGAGTAGATCCATACATCAAGTCTAGAAAATGATATTACTCTAAAAGCCACTAGATTGATGCATTCCAGCATCAATTAATTACCATAGGGAGGGGCTCTCACCCCAAGAATTCTTCAGAGATACTCAAAAGCATCATTTGGCAAAGTTTTTATAAATATATCTGCTATTTGTTCCTTTGTGCTAACATACTCCAATCTGATCTCCTTCTCTGCTACCTTGTCTCTCAAAAAATGATACTTCAAGGAAATATGTTTAGTCTTTGAATACATTACAGGATTCTTTGACATATTTTTTGTGCTAGTGTTATCACAGTGTATAACCACTGGCTCTTCAAAAATATTCCAATGTCTTTCAACATTTGTTTCATCCAAACAACCTGTGTACAATTTATAGCAGCAGCAACATACTCAAATTCAGCAGTAGACTTAGCTATACCATCTTGTTTCTTACTTAACCATGAAACTAGCCTTTTTCCAAGGAAAAATGCTCCTCTTCTTGTACTCTTTCTATCATCCACACTACCTGCCCAATCAACATCAATATAATCATGTAAAATAAAGTCATCAGACTGTTCATACCATAATCTATAATCTATTGTTCTTTTCAAGTATCTAAAAATTATTTTCACAAAAAAAAGGTGTGTCTCTTTAGGATCTTCTTGATATCTTTCCACAATTCCAACTACATTGGAAATATATGGTCTGGTGTGAGTTCGACCTCCAATCACTGATCTGTACTTTGTCTGAAAAACACTCTGAGTTTCATAAGTATTAGTAAGTTTATAAGTAGTCACCATAGGTGTCCCAAAAGGTTTACAATCTTCCATTCCAAATTTATTCAACATTTCCTTAAGATACTTGGTCTGAGATATAAAAATACCATTCTTGTTCTGATTAATTTGTAAACCAAGGAAAAATTTCATCTCACCAATCATTGACATTTCAAATTTATTTTCCATCTCTTTAGAGAACCTTTTACTCATTTTATTATTACCTCCAAAAATGATATCATCAACAAAAAATTATGTGATTAGAATGTCATCTTCACAAGTTCTTAAGTTTAAACTATTGTTTGCATTACCTTTTCTAAAACCAAGAGGGAGTAGATACATGTCTAGTCTTTCATACCATGCTCTCAGTGCTTGTTTAAGTCCAAAAAATTCTTTCTTCAACTTACAAACCATGTCTTCATGTTTTTTGTTAAAGGGAATCCATCAGGTTCCTCTATGTATACCTGTTCCTCCATATCTCCATTCAAAAATGCAGATTTTACATCCATTTGATATACCTTAAAGTCTTTATGTGCAACATAAGAAAGAAATTATCTCATTGCTTCCAACCTAGCAACATGAGTAAATGTCTCTTCAAATTCTATGCCTTCTTGTTGCGAGTAGCCTTTACAAATCAGTCTTGCCTTATTTCTTACCAATGTTCCTTCCTCATCCATTTTGTTTCTAAAAATACATTTAGTTCCTATCACATTCTTGTGTTTAGGCCTTGGAACCAATTTCCAACTGTTCTTTTTATTTATATGTTCTAGTTCTTCCTTCATAGCTTTAGTCCAAGATTCATCTCTACATGCTTCATCATTAGATTTTGGTTCAACTTTAGAAATCAAACAAATTTCATTTCTTACTTTTGATCTTGTCAACATTCCTCTATTTTCATTACCAATGATTTGATCTTCAAGATGGTTCTTGTTAATATACCTCAAAGTCTTAGGAGTTTCAGTAATATCATTTGCTTCATCTTGACAAACTTCGGTCTCATTATCAATCTCCAAAGGTTCTACAAGATCAGCAGTGACCTCCTTAATCTCTGCAATCTAACCACAATCATACATTCTCTCTTGAATAGGAAACCTTTCATCTATCCTCACATTATCACTTTCAATCAAGTTCCTCAATCTTAGATTGAAATTTGTATAGGCTTTTCTCTTAGTAGAATAACCAAGGAAGATACCTTCATCACTTCTAGCATCAAACTTCCCTATCTCATCATCTCTTTTGATATAGCATTTACTTCTAAATATTCTAAAATATTTTATAGTAGGAGTATGATTAAACTATAATTCATAAGGAGTCTTACTTGTACCTTCTCTGATCTGAATTTTGTTCAAGGTGTAAACAGTAGTATCAATAGCTTCTCTGCAATGAACATGTGATACATTTGCTTCCAGCAGCATAGCTCTGGAAGCATCTTATATTGTTCTGTTCCTTCACTCTACTATCTCATTCTATTGTGGTGTCCTAGGAGCAAATGTATGTCTATATATTCCATGCTCTTCATAGTAGGTATTAAAAAAGTCTGAACTAAACTCACCACCTCTATCTGATCTCAAACATTTTATCTTCAAGTTTGATTCATTCTCAACTTTTTCTTTGAATATCTTGAATTTTTCAAATGCCTTAGATTTCTTTCTCAGATATGTAACACACATCATCCTAGAAAAGTCATCAACAAAAAGTATAAAATACCTTTCATCATAGTAAGATCTTGTTCTTGAAGGACCACATAGATTTGTATGTACTAGATCCAACTTACCTTTTGCAGAGTAAGACTTTCTTTTAAAATTGCTTCTAGTCTGCTTCCCCATAACACACTCTCTACATATAGTGTTATATGGTTTCACAATCTTAGGTAGATTTCTTATTGCATTATTCATACTTGCCTTCACAATATTATCAAAGTTAACATGACAAAATATTCTATGCCATAACCAATTGTCATCAACCTTTGCAATAAAACAAGAAGCCTTAGATGTATTCAATTCATATACATTACCTCTGGATTTAGTACCACATGCGATCACATCTCATGAATTACTTCTGATAGAACATTTTCCATCAATGAATTTCAATTGATAACCCTTGTCCACTAGATGTCCAACACTCAACAAATTATGCTTAAGTCCATGAACAAGAAATACATTATAAGTATTAGTTTTTTTATATTCAGAGAAATAGATCCGACTCCAATGATAAGAGTAGGAGTATTTTCACCAAATCTTACAACACAACCATCATATCTTTTTAGATTAACAAACTTATTTTTAACTCCAGTCATATGATGTTAACAACCACTGTCTATAACTCATTCTGATTTCTTTTCAACACGAGATACTAATGCTCTTTCTTCATGTATAGGTTCATCATCCTTAATAGCAATAAATCCAATCTCATCATAGTCAACAACTTCATCATTAGAAACACCTTCACTAGAATAAAACCATTCCTTATCTTTTAAAGACTTAGATTTATAAAACTTAGGTTAATGATTTGGAACCCTTGTAGGATATTGAGATGCAAAATGACCTATCTTGTTGCATGAAAAAATTTCAAAGGTAACTTTCCTTTAAATTTTCCCTTACCTCTCTTTTCTCTGCTAGCGATTAGGGTGAAAACTTCATCTAGCTTTCTTTCATATTATGGTATTTGTTCCCATTCATCAACATATTCTCCAAGTTCTTCTCTCAAGTCACTATTGCTGGTGCTCGCAATTCCTGATAAGGTATTTTTGTTTTTATGCACAACTGCCTGGAATGCTGACTCAACTTTAGGTAGAGAATCTCCCAGTTCTACGGCCTCAAAGGTAGTTATTTTCCCAATCAACATCTCTTAATTGAAGTTCATTGTCAAAGGTATAACCTCTTCTATAGCTTGTACTTTGGTTTTGTCTATAGGTGTCAAGGATCTCAGAATCTTTGCAATCACTTCTTCCTCACTGTAAGTACCTCCAGACTTCCTGATGCCAATAACAACTTCAGTAATTCTCTGTGAATATGGTATAATAATCTCATCATCTCTCATTTTCAATTTTTCCATCTTTTCCTTCTAATTCTATAACTTTTTCTTCTTTGTAAATTTATCTCCTTCATATAGTGCTTCCAATATTGTCAAAATTTCATGTGTAAAATTTATATCTTTTACCTCTGTGAGTTCAACTTCAGAAAGTGCATGAATCAATGCTTCCCTTGCAACCATGTTAAATGAAAATAGCTTCTTTTAATCTTTAGTAGCTTTATACTATTCATCCTTAGCCTTCAGTTGTTCCTTTCCTTTAGTAATCATCTAGTAGTCGATTCCCAAACATAGTGAATGTGCTCTCATCTCGTTGTTCCAACTATCAAAGTTTTCAGGATCAAGCTTCATATTATCCTTCCTATAGTAAGTCATCTTCAGGATCACCTCAAGCTATTAAGATTTATCTCCAATGACCATTAGCTTTGATACCAATAGTTAGGAATAATAGTCCACAAACACAACTGAGAGGGGGGGGGGGTGAATCAGTTGTGAGAAAGATTATTAAACATTAAACTTTATAAACAAAACTTTAATCCAAATGATAACATAGTAAATGCCAACATAATAAAATATTCCTTTGTTTTCGATGAAACCCTATTAAAGGTAAAACCCCGGTGGGAATTAGCACCCACAAATATTGTACTGATAGTATAGTATCTCTGTTAAAAGATTTAGCCATGTTAGGAGCTTATTACAAAATTAAAGTACACAGTCCCTGTTAAAAGTTAGACCCTGTTATTAGTCAAGAACAATGGTGGGATCACTTCCCAAGCACAATTCATAAACAAGGTTAATGTTGTAGACCTTATGGCAAGACATGTTGTCAATTAGTTCCAAAACACTTAGTCATTCATATGGTTACACTATTGACCGAGCCAAGTAGTTACAATGTTGACCAAGCAAAGTAGTTGCAGTGTTGACCGAGAAGATAATTCCAAACAATATCACATGAGTCACTAGTGTTACCTAAGTTTCATACAATTTTCAAGTGATCAATGTGGCCTGATCACCCATTGTCACCCAAGTACCAGATTTTCCAGTTAACTATGTCGCCCAAGTGTCAGTATATCACCCGAGTGGATTACTGGACCTGAGTATCAGTATTGGGCTGACTTAGTACATATTATTTTATATTATTTAATATGATATTATCATACTTATGAAGGTATTAGTTTTGGCTAGATATATATGTAAGATACTTTGTTTATCCAAATACAGATGAAGAAGAAAATATATAATATGGATATATTAATCAATTATAGATGCACAAATGAAGTGGCAGATTGATTAGAAGGCTACAACAGTATAAAGGAAAAACAAAGACTCATCTATCAAATTCAGGTGATCAGTATTACTTCAAAGGATCTTATTCTAAAAATCAGAGTTGCATAGTAGATCATTCACTAGTTCATCCTAACAGGCGCATCAGTCAAAATCCTTTAACAGGGTGGAATTAAGAGTCCTTCACAAATCTCCTAACAAAGTGCACACTTAACTATATTGTATAAATCATTTTACAAGGTGGAACTAGCAGTTCTTATTTCTCCTAACAGGGAAGACTATCAGAAGTGGTCAATTGTAATCTCTAACCAGATAAATTTATTACTACACTTCTAAAGCTTGTGGGTATCATCCCCACCATAGTTTTACTTTCTATTTGGAAGGTTTCTAGGTAACCAAATATTGTGTCAAGTGTTATGAGTGTTTATTAATTTTTTTTCCATGCATGGAATTAGATTAGTCAATATAATAAAGGATAAAAGTGAATAATTTTTATTGATTCCTCATTCACCCCCCCTCTCAATCACCTAGCCTACAATATATTTCCAACAATTGGTATTAGAGAAAAGTTTCTCTTAATAGAAGTTTAACAACTTGAACAAAGATCAGAGGCAATGGAAATATACAGACTCAAGAAATCCATTGAAAATTAAAAGATAGATCTACAAGTGGTCATGGATCAAATCAGAAAACTCAAGGAGCAACTCTCTCATTCCCTGAAAAGAAGAAAATATTTAGCAGTGCAAATGAATGACAAAAGTTACATAGAAGAAAGAATTGAAGATTTATGCAAAGAAAGAAGTTCTGAAGAAGCTTATGCAGACATTGAAGACCTACTTGCAAAGAATCTCAATTTACATGAAGAAGTCAGGAAGTTGAACATAGAACAAGAAATACATTCAGTCAGAATATGTGAAGTCATGGAACAAAATAACCAATTAGAAAATGATAGAGATATGGAAGTAGGTGATAAAATATTGCTAATACAAGATTAGAGGAAAAAAAAAAGAAATTCATAATTTGTCACTTCAGCAAGAAAATATAATAAATCAACTCAATAGTGCAAATCAAGAAGTTATCAATCTCATGACTGAAAATGAAAGACTGCAAAATGACCTCAATACTAAAAAGAAAACCAATGAGAGCATGATAAACTCACAAGAAATCATGGATCAGTTGATAGAACAAACTCAATTAAGACATCATGGACAGATTGGATTAGGTTATAATGAAGAAGGTGAATCCTCACAACAAGGAGCTCAAAAGAACAAGAAACCTACATGTAATCACTGTGGTAAATTAAGGCATACATCAAATAAGTGTTGGAGCAATGGAAAGTAAAATTTTAATTGTAAGTTCTATAGATGCAGCAAACATAGGGAAAGTGAATGCACTATTAACCTAAGTTTGAAGGAAAATGTTTCAATTGTAATAAACAAGGTCAAAAATTTGCAGAGTGCAGAACTAAGAAAGGGAACCCTGTTGAACAATTAGCTGAATAATTTTTTGGTTGGTATTACAACACATGGACTAGATGTTGTCATTGTGGTGAGTATGGGCACATTGGTGCAAATTGTGCTAAGACTCATCTCAAAAAAAATATTCCAACTAAGAGATGTTATGTGTGTAAACAACTCGGTCATCTAATAAAGAATTGTATGAATAGATAAAAAGTAGATACTGGTTTTGAGAAAGGAAAAGAATTTTTTTTTGAAATCAGAATTCAGATGAGTCAGTAGTGGGTAAGGAAGTCTTCTGATAATTCAGACCAAAACAATGAAGGAACAAATGGCACCCAAAATGGTGAGTTGGGTGGATCCACCATCTCTGAATAAAGATGCAAGGAGATAACTGGAACTGTGCATATAAGCCATCATACATCAGTTCTAGATATGCTAGAAAGTCCAAATCTTCATATTGATGCACTAGGGACACATTATGGTTCTAACCGAGCTACTCAGGCTTAACCAAGTTAAGTCGAGTTATATGGTTTCAAAGATGGGAAGTTAGTTTTTGTTGAGCTTCTGAGTAAGCCTGGGAGAACTACCCGAGTTACGACAGCTACCGAGTATGAAGCATTTAATGAAACTTTTATGGTGGAATTTCTCATAAATGGTGGAAATGAAGGGTTATTGTTTACCAAGGTTTACATTTTGCAGAGTGGTTAAGAGATTTTAGTAGCGAATTTGTGTTTGAAATCTTTAGTTGTAGAAAAGTTTCATCAATCCTCCGAGCATTATGGCATCTACATCCAACATTAAGATCAAGAAGGGATCGAAGATGTTAGTAAGGAATGTCCTCTATGAACCGCCAAAGTTCAAAATTCATCCAACAATTGCAGAGGAGATAGATATAATGGGAGCCCATTCCAAAATTCCTCCTAAGGTACTGTTGATTCACGACATTCAAAGTTTCTACAATTGCACCATTCAATAGTTAGGCACACTAGAGATGAATCAAGAATATGAGACAATTTGTGTGGATGTAAATCTAAAGCTAGAACACAAGCACCTTGAAGTCAAGGGTTTAACACATGTCTTGCATATTCCAAAGAACTTTCAGATAAAGTGGATTAGGTTTATTCTTAGCCGCATTCATGGCATGCATTTATGGTTGGAGAAACTTGTGAAGATTACTAAGATGGTGGTACATCAAGTGATAGGGTACCCAATGCTCGACAAACCTAAGGTGACCAAAACCCTACCTTAAGATGATCTAGCCAAGAAGACTCTTGCCAAGTGGGATGGAAGAGGCATGAAGTTGAATGGAGTCACTGACATGGAGCTGAAGTTTGGAATTCATTTGATTGCACACAAGATATACAATTCAATCCAACCAAAAAATGTCCAGTGTGAGGCTGTGGACTTGGCATACAAAGTGGTGAAGAACAATTTATCATTTGACCTTGTCGAGTTACAGTTCATACAATTGAGAAAAAACATTGAGAGCATTTGGGCATCCAAGACCAATTCGTGTAAGTTCAGTTCACTCTTTATCTGCATATTATTTTATGTTCAAATTTTTTTCTCTTCAAAAGGCACAATTGTATGGTAGAAGGACAAGCCTATAGTTTATCAGATAAATGAGTTCATGGAAAAATTGGGAGATAATTTTGAAAGCATCATGGATGCTTACTTGGATAGTTTCAAGGAGAAAATGCAGAATAGATTCAAGATTCCCAAACAGTTTGTAGAACACTATAAGGATGGCATATGCTTCCTAGTTGATTATAACAAAGTATACATTCAAGAAGTCAAGCCTATTTTTGCATGGGTGAAACCTCTTGCATATGAGGTTAACATAGATGAGACTAGAGGCATCATTGAAGCTCTTATTAATGAGCCTGTTGATCCTAAAGCACCATATTTTGGTACTTATGAAGAAGCTAAGGGTATAATATAATTGGAAATTGAGATTCCTAAAATATTGAAGAGAGGAAGGAAAAGAATTGAGAATTTTGACAAGAAATATGGCAATTCAATAGACTCTCCTCTCTTGATCATTGAAACCAAAGAGGATGACATAAAGGTAGAAGAAGAAGAAACTAAGAAAGAAGAGGAAGAGGTAGAAGAAGAGCCTCCTAATAAGAAGAGGCTAGCCCCCTAGTAAACACCTAAGACCTCTACCCTTGTCTTCACTGCAAGAAAACCTAGAAGATATAGAAGAAAACTAACTATGCCTAAATAAGATGAAGAAGAAGATACTATTACTTTCAAGAATCCACCACCTACCTTTAAGTAGAAGGTTAAAGAATTGAAACAATGTAGTGGTATGGGATCTCTCAAATCACTGAAATATGCTTCCAAAACCAAGGATGAGCAGAAGATGATTGAGGATGCATTAGTAGAGAAGATGGCAAGATGGAAGTAAGATCTATTTGAATTGAAAAGCCATATGACTGAAGACCTTCTCAAGGCAATCACCATTCACTAGAACAATGCATTTCAGATTGAAAAGCACATCAGGAAAAAAAACTTAAAGAAATTCATGCCTACTATGACTGATGAAGAGGTAAAAGATGCTATGTCTAAATATGAAAGTAATCACACTCCAAGGTTTAGGAATTTTCAAATTTTGAGCAAGAAAATAGAGGATGTTGTGTAGATAGCAGCAAAGTTGTGGAAGTCAATCTTTGAAAACAAGGAAGAAGATAAGATAAAGGAACATAGCATAGATCCTTTTGTACAGGTTAAAGATGAAGAATTACTTGAGGTACAGACCATTGCAGAATCCAACGTAGAACAAATAGCAGTAGAAGTGATGGCATCCTTGCCTCAATCACCTATTCAGAATATCTTATCTCTGAGCAAGGAAAAGATCGCAGAGCCTACTTCAATTATAGTAGGAACTGAGCATTAGGCTCTACCTACTACTGGGCCAAGCCAGATTGAGTCACAGAAGGACAATGTGAATGTTTCTACAATTGGTACAGATTCTATAGTTGCTACATTAAAAGTTAATGACCTATTTCAATTGAATACTGAGGTCAAGGATGATGATGGAAAAGGTAAGGAAATCATTCCTTCATCTGATCCCAAGGTCAAAGGTAAATAAAAGGTAACAAATACTGATGAGGTTGACCTTGAGGAAGACATTGTGATTCCTAATTGTGATCTTCCTATCCTAATAGCAGAGAAGATGGATATCCTTGGGGAGCTATGGAAGAAAAGAGAAAAACATAAGAAGCTCTGAGTAGAGAAGAAAAGGAACATAGTGCTAGAAGACATCAAAGGTATTTTCCTTCATTCACTAGAAATTGAAGTCAATGAGAATGACTCCATAATGGACCAAGTTGTTGATATAGTTCACAAGTTTAACACAGATCTTAGTGGTCAGGAGAAATTACTGTAGAAGGGAAAGAGAATATTTGAGAATAAGGTTCTAAAGAATGTTGCAGGTAAGATTGTAATAGATAAAGTGAAGCTAACCACTATCATTATCTCTCTAGAAACCACTATGAATAATTTTGTGGCATTATTTGTAAATTTGAGTGAAACTTCTAACTTTACCATGGAAATAAAGAACAAGCTGAAAAAAATTGACAATCATTTGAAGGCAAGTGCAAACTAGTTGGCACTTGATCCCAGTTCAAGTTCAACACATTTCATTAAGATCAAGTATCTGACTGATCTATAGGTAGAGCTACTAAGGGAAGAAGGAAGAATAAGGGAATCCCTACCAGCTATACAGAGCAAACTACTACCTCATATGGATGTCATGCAAAAACATATTGCTCATGCAAAGACACTCATCCATGACAACAAATTTTTAGTTGTAGAGCTTATGATGGAGTTGTCAGTAGAAATTTAGATTGAGTTGAACATCCTAAAGGTTTTGCAAGACAATTGGGACAATAATTTGTCTCAAATTTTGAAGGTACATTCTGACTTCCTGTCATACTTTTGTATTACCTTGTAGATATGCTTTTCGACATTTGTGTCAAAAACAAGGGGGAAAGATAGGATACATATATGTATATATATGAGGAAATACATGGATAGATAAAAGGATAAAGATATATATAACAGAGTTAAAAAAAAAATTTGGAAAATAAAAAATAGAGTCAGTTGTAACCGAGTTGCAGAGCAGTAGTCAAAATCGAGCAAGTACCCAAGAACATGGTAAGGGGGAATTTTGACTTAGCATTTTGATTAGAGTTTTTTTTTTATGATAAGTTTTTTTTTCACTAATGGAAAAGGGGGAGATTGTAGACCTTATAGAAAGAAATGTTGTCAATTATTTCCAAAACACTTAGTCATTCATATGGTTACAATGTTGATCGACCAAAGCAGTTACAGTGTTGGCTGAGCCAAGCAGTTGTAGTGTCGACCGAGCAACTAGTTCCAAATAGTATCACCCAAGTTTCCATTGTTACCTGAGTTGTATACCATCTTTGAGTGATCAACGCGGCCCAAGAACCCAGTGTCACCTAATTGCCAGAGTTTCCAGTTCACTATGTCACCCGCGTGTCAGTATATCACCCGAGTGGCTTACTTGACTCGAGTATCAGTATTGAGCCGATTTAGTACATATTGTTTTCTATTATTTAATATGATACTAGAAAACTTATGAAGGTATTTGATTTGGATATATATATATATATATATATATGCAAGATACTTTATTTATCCAAATACATAAGAAGAAGCAAAGATATAGTATGGATATATGAATCAATTATAGACGTGAAAATGAAGTGGAAGATTGATCAGAAGGCTACAACAGTATAAAGGAAAAAAAGAGACTTGTTGTCTACCAAAATTGCACCCTGTTAAGTTTGCAGGAACTTAACCTTTTGGAGAAACATGGAAACATTCCAATTTTGTGGGTAAACTATGGCTGGAATGAATCTCCGGGTCCTAGACCAGCTTCCTATCTAGTAAATCACTCTATACTACCTGAAACTGATGGGGAAAAAGGATAGAAGGATTGCATGAAAACGTAAATATCTGAAATGAAACCTAAACTAAGGTGATCCACCAAATTTGACATGAAAACATAACACACACAGGATTAAGCCCTGGGTCAACTAACTGAATTGGAGGTAAAACACAAATATCTTGTATAGGCATGCATTAATATTTCATAACAAGGTCATGATTAAACCTGTTAAGAGGAAAGACTTCACAGTTAACA
>MU223890.1:1371530-1383695 GCA_018584345.1 Thuja plicata
TATGTTTATTTCTTGCTAAGGCCATATGGATATAAAACTTTGGAAAAAATGATAAAAGAACTATCATTGTCGGCATGAGTAAAATTTGTAAAAATAAAACTTAAGGCAAAAAGCCCATTCTCCACGTGAATAGAAAATAGGGTATGAACCCTAAAGCATGTCATTCCTCATTTTTTCATTTGCGTGAGCTACTGGAGCTCTGCCTGGGCGCCGCCATGAGGGTTTTCAACTTAAGAAAACTTGGAGATCTGGCTCCATATCTGCAGCTTCTCACACCATTATGAGAGAAAGAGAGTTTGAAAGGAAATGCTGGTGCTGGTTGTCGACATTATGAAGAAAAGACTTGGAGATTTGACTGCGATTTCTTTCTTTTCACTGTATTTTGCATTTTGAATCATCACGAGAGTTTTGAATGTAGAGTTGAAGAGTCTTCATGAAAGATTTTGAAGCCCCTTTTTTGCAGCTCAAGAAGACACGCTTTTTTACCAGCTTTTTCTTCATAGATACAAAATTGGTATGCATCTTTTGAAAATATGAAGCATTTCTTTACTCCAAACAGGCTGTAGCCATTACTTTCAGCTATTTTCTTTCATTTTTCATGCTTTCTTTTGTTCTTTGGGTAAATCTGAAACTTCACAGCGTAAATGAAGTCGTCTTTGCTAAAAACGGGTTGCTAGTCACATTCTGTAGCATCCAATGAAGCTGATTGTTGACTGGTTTCATTACAGAAAAAAACCTTGGCTTTTCCTTTTAAAAACTGTTGTCTCTGAGGCATTGAATACCACTGTTTTAACAAGAAAATTTGATGAGTGATCCAGGAAAGAATAAAAATTTAACAAGCTAGGGCTTACTAAGGATCAAAAAAAAAAACTATCTCTTAGTGCTGCTATTCACCCTTTTTATTGGTGCCTACTGAAATGAAAGGTCTACTAATTTTTTATGCATTTGGCTGCTTTTCACCATGAAAACTCAGTGCTATCCTAAAAGATCACTGTTATCTCACACAATCTGTTATTTGAACTATGACTTACGGGGTTCGAGCACGGGCTTGTGACACCCGTAAGAAAGCCTTATGTGACCTTGCACTTGAAATTTGATATATATTCAGCATGTGAATGACAATTTTTTGCACATTGTATCGTTGTTTTAAAACAACATCATGTAGTTCATTCTTTGATTTCAACACTTGTTTTTTCTTTACTTTTCTCAACTGCTCTACTGGCAATATTTGATCTGTTCTAAAAATTTGGGCACATTTCTTGAAGAAAAAGCAGTCTATTGAAAAACTAGATATCTCTTTCGCTTTATGATTCTGTCTGTTCCTATGTAGGTAAAACTATGGCAGATAGTATAAGTGCATATGCATAGTATAGGAACAACCATTGCTTAGATCTTAAAAGATCTAAAACCTTTCTTTTATCTTTTCAGGTCCTGGACACTATGGAGATACAAGGACAACGAACGGATGCAAAGCAAGACAGACCAAGAAGATCTACTCCAGCCATATACCCCCAGGCAATGGCTGGACCCTTACTATTCTTATGCATTTATATTACCTTTCATGTTTATATGTATATAGGAATAGTGAAGATCATTCTCACGGTCTTTGTGTGAGAAATTTATATTCAGCAGATACATTATTTCAATTGTATCAAAAGATGTAATCTTTAAAGCTTTTGAAAACAACGAAACACTTGAACTAAAAAAAACTTGTATACTTGAATGCACTGCATATGATGAAATGTGTACCTCTTTCACACTTGACATGTTTCATTTTTCCTATGATGCAATCAGTAGAAAAAATGAGTAACAAGACTCATCTATCACATTTAGGTGATCAGTATTACTTCAAAGGATCTTATTCAACAAATTAGAGTTGCATAGTAGATCATACACTGGTTCATCCTAATAGGTGCATCAGTCAAAATCCTTTAACAGGTTGGAGCTAACAATCCTTCACAAATCTCCTAATAGAGTGCATACTTAACTGTATTGTATAAATCCTATCTCAAGGTGGACCTAACAGTCCTTATTTCTCCTAACAAGGAAGACCATCATAAGTGGTCAATTGTAATCTCTATCTAGCTAAATTTATTAATGTAGCTCTAAATCTTGTGGGTATCATCCTTAACCTAGTTTTACTTTCTATTTGGAAGGTTTCTAGGTAGCCAACTATTGTGTCAAGTGTTATGAATGTTTATTACTTTTTTGGTCCATGCATGTAATTAGATTAGTCAATCTAATAAAGGATAAAATTGAATAAGTTTTATTGGTTCCTAGTTCACCCCCCCCCCTTTTCAGTCACCTAGCCTACAATATATTTCTAACAAATTCCACCCTCGAGGACTTACAGTCTGAAACACAAGTGTATATAAAAAATATACAATCTAGTGAACTATCTGACATGAACTGTCTTTTCATGGTCAATTCCAATGAAGTACAATAACCATATCCTCTGATCTACATATATTAGACAATCAATCTCCTAGCTTCCACACTTCTATGTCTCTATCAATCACCTTCTCATCATACATACATGCATACACACATCTTTTCAAAAGAAAAGATCGCTCATATATACCCTATTACAATAATTGATTAGGTCGGCCAATTAAGATTTTCCAATATATAAATAATTATTTAACCCCTTGATAAGATACAAATAGTACCTATAACAAGTATACATCAATTTGAATACATCATATATAATTCAAGATCCATGATCCATGCTCGCAATCCAAAATACATGCTACATCTCTGAAGTCAAACCCAAATAGGTCTCCTGTAGAATACATACCATAGTTGACATCATCAACCCTCATATGACTAGTGGCCTATAAAAAAACTTCCTTAACCTATCTTTTGTCATCCCTTAAGCTTTCATAACCTGAATCATCATCGGCTGTAAGATATACTCAAAACACAGAGACTCACTCTATCAATCATCACTGTCACAATCCAATAACCATTCTTCACCAAAACATTTGTAACTCATCCAATATTCAATATTAATCTAGGAAACCTTAGAAATAAGATCAACATACATCCTTCTACATATCCATATCTTCACTTGTTCTGATTCATCCATACACTATCTGTACACTTCTCTCAGTCATCATAACTAGTCTATTCTTCCTCCAAAGAAACATATGTTGACATCAGTGACAAAACATGATTGCCAACAACATTAGTAGTCTCAAATTCCAACATCATCCAATAGGTTCATTAACCTTGACTCAAAATCAGAGTCTTTTTCATTTCCTTCTTAGTGGGATGTTCCCCTTTGTCATTGGTCTTGGACTTAGTTAGCACGTCGGTATTACTTCAACACCTATTAGGAAAATTAGTTGATTCATGCTTATAGAAACTAGAAGCTCTTGTAGAAAATTTAAAGAGGAAGAGAGACCATGTTTTCTATTTGAGGAAAACCCTCTTTTCATAGAGAAAAAAGAGACTACAAACAGGTCAATGTCCCCTCAAAAGAGGTCACCTGATTAAAGGATGTCAGGAGATAGACAAGGGCGATATTTGTCTAGACGTAGAGATCCCAATGCTAGTATTTGGGCTACTAATAGACAACAATCCTTGAGTGATTCTAAGCTTGGTGAGGCCAATATTGCCAGATGTCTAAATGATAGAGAATTTTTCAAGGTAATGAAAACCATCCTGCATCAAGATAAAGAACAATAATTTCTTGAACTGGAACAACAAGGAGCCCAAATTCCTCCTCATTATAGGGTTGAAGACATCACCACTAGATAGGAAGAAACTCCTTTGATGCTAGTTACCAAACAACTACAAGCCTTGCAAACTAAGATATAAGAGATGAAAAAGAAAAAAGAGAAAGAAACCAAAAAATACTCTATAGACACCATTTGTCCATTTCGTTTTGACAAATACTTGTACTTACCTTCATTCCCACATGGAGTGGACATTCCTAAGTTTGAAAAATATGGTGGTTAATTTGATCCACATGATCATGTCCAGGAATTTTGTGCTCTCTCCAAAAAAATTATGCATGAACAAATGTACCTCATGCATCTCTTTCCCTAGAGCCATGGAGTGGTTTTCAAAGTTACCCACTGGAATCAAAAGCTTTTGATGAACTAATAAATCTATTTTGACAATAATATTATTACCACATACATCATCCTGTGAGAATGATCAATTTGTGTAATGTCAAAAAAAAAATTGGAAAGCCTTTTCTAACTTTTCTTCAGTGATGGAAAAGAGTTTTTTGTAGATATCCACGTCTCATACCTTAATCTCATAAAATGGATATATTTACCAATGCATTGCTACCTGAGTACAAATTCCCTATTCAGATGCAAGATCTACCCACTTTTGATAAAATAGTGAAGAATGCACTAAAAATAGAGGACGTTCTAGTTAGAAAGGGTGAGATTACCATTTACAATGAAATCAAGTATGGTTCTAGTTTTAAGGAAAAGAATGAACATTGGAACAAAAATAAACATGTAAAAATGATGGAGTAGTTGATCGCATTGATCCTCAATCAAAACCAATAGTTTTTAACTTGACAAGCGGCACAAAGTTCGTAAAAGATGTTGAGAACACCACAAAATCCCATTCAAAAGGAATTAGTAATCTCATTAAGTAGAAACCTTGGGCCAAGTGCAAGTGAAGTTTCACTCCTCTAGGTGAATCCTATAAATCAACACTCAATACTCTTATGGAAAACAATCTGATCACATTTCCAGACAACTCGAGACCATATGAACAAAAATTAAAACTGCATGAGGCTCAAACATGATATCCAAGATCTCATTGACAATGAAATAATTGTTGTTGGCAATCATGCCATGAATTCTCATCATAAATAATTCAAAAACCCCTTGCCTCAGTATGAGAAAAGATAAATCTCTAAGAAAGGTGCTAGATTTAACCACACATATAGCACCAATGATGATAACATCATTCACATGCTCGAGCTAGTGTCTCTTGAGTATTGCAATGTTACCATTGTCAAGAAAAGTGAGAAAGAGTCTAGAGCAGCTAACACTGTGACCCACACAAAGGAAAAGGTCACCCTGAGAGCAGTTGGACCTTCCAACCCCTCTACGTGTAGAAACTAACCAATGAAATCCAAAACTTCTACATCAACCCAAAAAAACCAAGCAATGACTACATCAAAGGTGTGAAGCTCCAAACAAATTACTTTGTCTCATGCTACTAACTGCAACATTATTGAGTAATTTCAAAGAATGAATTCTCAAATCTCAATCTTTGAATTTCTCAAGATCTCTCCAACTCATAGAGAAACTTTGTACAAATCCTTGTTTACTTCCAATGTCCCTAAGGACTTGGACTTGGATCAGTTTCAACCCATAGTTGGTCACTTGACCTCACCTCACTACTTGTCATTTTTCAGAAGATGATGATAATTCTTTGAGTCAACTTCACAATCTCCCTCTACACATCAAAGTCATGATCCAGAAGCATCATGTCAAATTAGTATTGATAGATGTAGGCACATGGTTGAATACTTGTACTTACAAGCTGATAGAACAAATGGGCTTTTACAAACATGCCATTGATCCTAAAAAGGAAATAATAATAAAGGAATATGATGAACAAGAGAGATATTCCAAAGGTCTCATGACCGTACCTATCAAAGTGGGACATATAGAAAGAGAGGTCATATTTTAGGTGTTGGATCTTCTATTGGCTTAAAAAAATTTGTTGGGAAGTCTATGGATCCATGAGATGCAAACTATAATGTTTACTTATCACCAGTGCATAAAGTTCCCTTTTAATGGTGTTGAAGTCACCAATCCTGCAAATTCTAGCTATGCCTTAAATGCACTGAGATAGTAAGCTCACACTCTCATTCCACACAACAAAGAAAGTTCAACTTCAGAGTCATCCAAAGACTTGATGAAGGAAATGGAGAAGAAGCTAAAAATTAGAGACACTATCATGGGTAGATACATAGTAGAACCTATTTTGTTGATGACAACTCTTCCTACATCACCCAGATTGTATGAGAGACCTTCAGAAGAGATGAAAGCATCAAAAACATTGGAAAAGTTAATTTTTTATGGTATCTTTATCTAAGAAACTGTGCCAATGGAGGATGAAAACAAAGATAAATCCATATTGGAATGGTTGTATAGAGAACCTAAGGATAATGATGTGAAACATTGTGAGATCTCCCTAGAGAAATTTGAAAAAGGTTATGAAATGGTTTGACGTATAGGATATTTAGGAAAGGGACCTATACAGGCTAACAAAAAAGGTCTTGTGGAACCTATATAACTCTAGCATGGAAGTTCTAGGGGTACAATTAGCTTAGGCTTCTTATTAGCTGAGGAAAAGAAAAATAGAGACACATCTGCCTACAAGTGGCATGAATCTAATGAAGAAGACATATATCCTTATCACATTCCTCTATGTATCCTGTCTCTTCTCAATTTGGAAGAAGAATATAATCCTTAGGTCAATACTACTAAAGAGCATGTCTCAAAGGAATAACCGGTGGTTCTTGATCAATCATAAGCTTCAACCTCCCAGTATAGTCCTCATGAAGAGAAATAGGACATAACCATCATAGAAATCCTAAGAAAGACTCATCCTAACTAGGGACAAATAGTAGACTTCACTCATGTCCTAGACATGGTAAACTAAGATAAAACAGACTCTCACGAGTATGAGTTTGATAGTCTATATATAGAAACCCAAGATAAGGAGATTGATATAGTATAGTAATATGTGACCAAACTCAAAGTAGGTGAATTCTTAGGGATTAGGTCTGGTGAATTAGATTCTCAAATTCACGATATGGGCTTCAATGATGTCATTAGAGCTCTTAACAATTTGAACACATCTATACATAGTACTAATCTAGAACTCTACTTAATTGTCCAAGTATGTGATGAACATACTGTGAACACCCTTGAACCTGTCAAAACCTTGCCACTCATGCATCTTGAACACATTGACTAGAGTTTACAAGAACAACCCATGAAAATTCCCACAGTCCCCAATGAATTGGCATTATCTTGTTACCTCAATTCTGTTGAACCGGTCACCTCTTCCACCAGTGAACCAAGCATGAACATGACTGAGTGGATATCAAGTATCTCAGTAAGAAAATAAAAATGAAAAGAAATAAACATTCTAAAGGCAAAAAATACACTATAAAGTTTTCAAAAAATAAAATACTAAAAACAAAAGACACTTCCAATGGTTGAAACCTCTCTGAGGCTTTGAAGGTTGGGGTACCTGACATCCTACCTAGTCACTTTTAGGAGCAATCTTAAGTGTTGATTTTTCCAACACAACCTATGAATATTAGAGCTGAGGAACATCCACATATAGTCTACAAGACACCATCTCTATCCAAAAAGTAGCTAAAATAATTCACTAAATTATTCAAGGAAAATAAAATTAAATTTGCATGGACTTACCTAGATATGCCAGGATTGGATCCAATTAATATAATGCACCATCTTTCAATTGCACCTAGAGCTAAAATAGTGAAGCAAAAACTGAGAGAGATGCATTCTCATTTTTCTTTACTAGTGAAAGAAGAGATGGAGAAATTTAGCAAGGTTGGATTCATCAGAGCTATTGATTGTGCTAAAATGGATATCGAACATTGTGTCTATGTAAAATTTAGACAATTTCATTCGGGTATGCAATGACTTTAGATATCTCAACAAAGCCTTCTCGAAGGATGATTTTCCTCTCCTCAATATCAACATGATCATTGATATGATAGCTGGATATGAGATGTACTACCTAATCAATATCTTCTTAGGATATAATCAAATCAAAATTGCTCCCGATGATCAAGAGAAGACAATGCTCACATGTACTTGGGTGACATTCTATTGAAATGTCATGTTATTCAAATTGAAAAATGTAGGTGCCACCTATTAAAGAGTTATGAAAATGATCTTCCATGATATGATGCACAAACATATGGAAGAATATGTGGATGATAATCTTGTAAAGACCATGAAAAAATCTACACATCTACAAGCTCTAGGAAAGATCTGAGAGAGGATGAAGTAGTTTAGGCTTAGGTTGAATCCAAAGAAATGTGCATTGACATAACATCCGGTAAATTGTTGGGATATATAGGCTCATGAAAAGGCATTGAGGTAAGACCTGCAATGGTATAGGAGAACATGGAGATAGAACTACGCAAGAAAATTAGTTAGATGAGAACGTTCCAAGGAAGGATTCAATCTATCAGGAGGTTCATCTCACAAGTGGATGATAAGGTACAACCGTTTAGAAAAATTTATGCCAAGGAGTAAAATATCATTGGGATGAGGAATGTAACAAGAATTTCAATGAAATCAAAGATTATTTGGAAAATCCACTAGTGCTAATGCCTCCTACACAAGGAAAACCATTGATCTTGTAAATCTCAACTATGACAACATCACTGGTGGCACTCCTTGCACAAGAAGATGAGAACAAGAAGGAACACAACATCTACTAAATTAGTAGAACCTTGGTATTGTATGAGATGAACTATTCAATGATTGATAAAGCTTATCTAGCATTTGTGTTCACATCTAAAAAATTGAGGCATTATATGTTGGCACACTGTGTCTGACTCGTTGGAAATATTGATCCATTGAAGTACCTCTTGAGAAAAGATACCTCAATTGGTAGGTTAGCTAAATGGGTCATGCTCCTTAGTGAGTTTGACATTTAATATGTTAAATGTAAGGCCATTAAAGGAGAATCTATAATAGATCAACTGGCTGAAGCTCCAGTATAGGATGACCAAATCATAAATGTTGATATTTTGGATGGATCAATTTCATACATCACTCATAGATACTGGAAGATGTTCATTGATGGATCTTTAACACAATAAGGTTTAGGCATATTTTCCATCACTCCTTAGAGATATTACATTCCTAAGACTTACAAGATCTCATTCCCTTTTACAAACAACATAGCCAAATATGAATCCTTGGTGAATGAAATCAAATTGGCTATTGAATGGAATATCTCCAAGTTGCACGTTCATGGTGACTCCCAATTGGTAATCTACAAAATCAACAAAGTCTATCAGAAAAAGGATGATAACATCATACCATACAAGAGAATGGTTTATTATTTCAAGAAGTACTTCAACTTCATCACTTTCCAACAAATTTGGACAACATAAAACAAAGTTGTTGATGCAATGGCTACATTGGCTTCCTCACAACAAAAAGACAACTTCCGCTACAAGTTCTTGGTAGAGGAGCTTCATTTCCTTGCTTATAACCCCAAAAAATATCACCTTATTTGTTCTATCATAGGAAAAGAGTCATCCCACTATCAACACATTTACACCTACCTATGCCATCAGGTCATTCCTGATGTGCTCACCCATAATGAAAAATGACACCTAATCTGTAATCATGGTATGTTCTAATAGAAAATGAATTGTATAGATGAGGAATAGATGGTACTTTTTTAAGGTTTCTAGAAAAGGCAGAGTCCAAATGTGCATTATCTTAGGTCCACGATGGTGTTTGTGTCTCTCATTCTAATGGTTTGACTCTAGCTTGAAACTACTAAGAGATGGTTACTATTGGCCAGACATGGAGAAAGAACCAATTAGATACTCCAAGACATGTAAGAAATATCAGCTACATGGAAATCTTATATTGATGCTCCAGCCAGGGAGCTCATTCCTTTTATCATAGATTGGCCCTTTCAGTAATGGACATTTGACCTAATCAAATAGATACATTCATCCTCTTCAAATGGACACAAGTTCATCATAACAGCCATGAAATATTTAACCAAGTGGGTTGAAGCAATCCTACTCACCAAAGAAACTTGAAAATAAGTGGGCTTATTAATCGTGAACCACATAATTTATCGATATGGTATTCTTGCATCCATTATAATAGATAACAGAGGGAATTTTAAGAACAATAATATGGACAAACTCTGTGATAAGTTAAAAATCAAGAAACATTATTCTTACATCTACTACCCACAAGGAAATAGGTAGGCTGAAGCCTCCAACAAGAATCTTCTAAAAATATTACATCACACTGTGAACAAGTATAGAAATGATTGACATCTGCAGATCAATCTTGGACTACGGGCCTACAAAACAAGCACTTGAATGACTAATGGGGAAACACCCTTTTCTCTAGTGTATGGAGAAGAAGAAGTCTTATCCATTGAAGTAGAAATTCCATCTTTGAGGGTTTCTTTACATATATTTATCATAGATAAAGACTACAAGTTCTCAAGACTACAAGAACTAGAACTACTAGATGAGCATAGACAAGTGATGTTCGATCACCTTAGTGATTATTAGAAGATAATATCAAGAGGATACAATATGAAGGTAAAACCAAGATAAATTCAGGTTGGTGACCTAGTGTTAATAGGAAATCCCTGCAATTAATCACATCAATAGAAAGAAGCGGAAGTTTGAACCCAACTGGTGGATTCCCTATATCATTACTACAACATTTGGCTCAAGAGCCTATCAAATATCTACACCAGAAGGAGAAGAGCTACGAGATCCCATCTACATTCTCCACCTGAAGAAGTTCTACACCTAAACATTCCTAGTGTCCCACAAAATGTACATATCTAAAAGTCCTAAAAAATGATCATCTTGGTGAAAACATGGTAAATAGGCACCTTGATGAATCAAACCCAAGAAATAAAAATAAATAAAAAATAGAAAAAATAGAATCTCTACCAAGTAGGTTAAAACCTAGTCAACAAGCACCTCATGTACTCAAGTGCTCTATCTATAAATACTATCCTTGACATCCCTTTTCTTTAGTTTGTGTGTAGCTTTCAGTCTCTTTCCTAACACTTTGGTTCTTCTGATAATCATTATGGCTCAAAACTGATCCAACATCATTGTCTAGAGTCAATCAAATCAGATTTTTCCCAGCACTTTTAGTCAAGTCAATCATCTTGAATTGAACTTTGTTACTAGGGGCTGAGGGCCCCATTCTGATCAAATCAATGATCCAACCCAGAGTTAGTTTTTCAGTTATTCTTGATAGATATTTCTCTACTGACACACTGGTGTTTCTCAACACCCTAATTAACAGTGTTTCTTAACACTACCTATTTGGATACATCTATGTTTTTAACACACATTGGATAAATGATGTAAACCTAAAAATTGGATCAATAAAAATCAAGCATGATGAACTCACAAGCATGCTATTTTTTCTCAACACCCTACATAAACAAATGCGGAAAAATCACAAAAAATTGCTAACGATATGTTGAAATGTTCTTTGGATGTTGCCTGTTATCAATGATTTTCAATAATCCTTTCTTTGATTGATGCTTATTGCTGCGGTCCTGATGATCCTCCAATGTCAAATAAACTCAATGTCTATGATAAGAGCTTCCATATCAAGGTTGAAAAGCCTCACATACCTTGACTTTGTTGACTTGCATGCCAAGGTGAGGCTAGAACTATCTCCTTGATTTTTATTACTCTATCTATTTACGCAAGATTACACTCATGGTTATCTCGACTTTGTATGCCTCGATACTGGTGTACCCTTACAATATCAAATGGAAGCAATATTATAGTCATCTTGGCTTTTGTGCCTCAATGCTTATGTTGATTTCCCACATATTTTCTGTTGAAAGTTATACTCATATCCTTATGGTCATAGTGGCACTAGTAGAGGTTGTATCGATTCATATGTTCCAAATGCTCAATGATGAAAAGTTTCAAGCTCAAACTGAGTGACTAAGTCCTAGGTTGCATTCATCTTAGTTTTTGCATTATAGTTGCATGGTGTTAGAACAAATCTCTCTCTCTCTCTCTCTCTCTCTCTCTCTCTCTCTCTCTCTCTCTCTCTCTCTCTCTGTGTGTCTAATGTTAGATCTGAAGCTCTAATTGATCAATCTTCCTTCCAACAAGTGGTCAGTTGTGCGTTATTAGAGACATGATCAAGTACCTATGCTGAGAACAACAATTTCATAAAAGACATGTGAGAAGCATTCCATATTATATCCAATACATTGCATATCCATTTCATATCATATACCTCATCATATAGATCACTTCACCTTGCATATCCATCACATAATTAGGTTGCATCTATATACATATATATAAATATATATATGTATGTGTGTATATATACACACACACACACATAGATATATATATATATATCTATA
>MU223890.1:1387572-1424064 GCA_018584345.1 Thuja plicata
CTGAAATGCGATGCCAGAAACAACTGCAGAAGAAGAACCAGGAACACCAAGAGCAACAGAGGTACAAACATAGGATAAAGGGCGGTGTCATCGACACAGACTACATGGGCTAATGTCATGGAAGGTATGCTCACTTGACAAAACTAGATGCGCCTATAGTGGCAAATGCATCAGAATCCCCCCATGGCACTTTATAACAGAGTGCGGGTACAAAGACTGAACCAGGTGTGCAAGGTCCCAATAAAGTAGAAGAAGGCACTTTATCTCAGTGCATTTACAGAACAATGATGCATCAGAATGAGCATGCAAGCTCAGATGTCAGAAAGTAGAGTGGACTATGTAACCAGAAGAAGAGATCCCTAGACCTGTAGAACCAAGCACACCACCAGAGGGCATAAACTGCATAACTCGGAGGAGTGAAAACCTAGAGTAGAATCTGGAAGAAATACCTCTTCCACTGAATAGTACATAGAATCAGCTTTCCGACGATATCTCGTTTGCCGAAAACGGAGTCCAGATGAGCCAGATATGACTCCCGAAAGGCAAAACAAGAGATCAGACTTCAACAAAAAAAAAAGCTATCGAAACGGTGGAACCAAAACCTCTAACCTCTACCATCGGAAAGTTCTCGGAAAGAGCTTTCCGACGATATATAGAAGTCAAAAAAATACCCCCGTATGCTCCCTATAGAGAGAAAAACACCCAGGTACCCCCAAAAATGCCAAAAAGGTGACAAAATGCCCCAGGGGCTAAAACAGTCCGGCCCACGGTCGCATGGCCCACGCAGGGGCTGGACCGGGGCCCTCGGTCACAGATAGAACCGACCGCTAGAGTGAACAGCCCACGGGGCTTATGAAAAAGGCGCCACCGCATGGGAGCGGTGGCGGAGAGGCCCGAGCGGAGCTGAACACCGGCGGAGCGGAGCAACAGGCCGGGCGGCGCGGGGTTTCGGTGAGCCGGGGAGGCCGGCGGTGAGGGAGCCACGGTCGGCGGAGCGGCGGGGGCCGCGGTCAGCGTTGAGCAGGCGGCGGCGGGGGCTGCAAGGTGGCGGCGGGGGCCGCGGAAAGAGCAGGCGGGGCGGCCGGCCACCGACCGGCTGCGGTGGCGCGGCGGTGGCGCCCAAAACAATTTTTCACCGGCAGCGTAACTAAAAACGCATAAAACCTTAAAAAATGAGGTTTTTTAATTTTTTTTTTGGATTTTTCCCATCCGTACGGCCCTTGGTAGGGCGAGAAAATTTTCCCAGAGCCCCGGTGCCCAAAATAGTCAAAATTTTATATGATTTCGACTCTCCCAGGCCTTCTGGACGCAATGGTGGAGTTCTTTTCGGCTCAAACAGCTCCAAAAAAAAGACACCCCCCTAGAACCAGAGACAAATGCTGGAAAAGAATCTGAGAGCTTCAAACCCTCGCTGCTTCAACAGAGAACGAACAACCGGATGCAGGAGAGCTCTGATACCATGTTGAGATTGATGAACATCAATCTACCCAAGAACACCTTCATGCATAGCTATTACAAATAGAATGAAACAGACAGAAGAGAGAAGGATTATAAGCTATGGCGGCCGATAGGCCAGAGAATGAAAAAGCATGTTGACAAAAATGATTTCTATATTCAACAATAAATGATTTTCAAAACTCCTTATCGAAATACAAAGAGGACAATCCTTATAAAGGATGTCGAAACCCTAAAAGGGAAACAACTCAGAAAAGGAAACTTTCTTAAGTCTAACTTAAGCACTAAGGAGTAATTACTAAAGATTACTCTAACAATTACTTGGTGCCATTTCTCGACTGACCTTTGTTGTATCTTGTTCATCTAAGGAATCGATGGCTCTGATTATCATTTGATCTTCCTTTGCATTTTCATCAAGATCACCTTCAATTATATCATTTATTGTGATCTTTGGATGATCTAGATTAGTCAAAAGTTCAAGAATACCGTCCAATACATTATCAACAACTGCATTTTCAACATTTGTACCTTTTTTTCTCGCTCGATGTCCCTCGGTATTGACTGTAGATGTAATGACCTTAGTTTCCTTTGTTGGATTCAACAAATTGGTCCAAATCCTGGTGCTCTCTTCATCAACTTTCTTTAGATTCCCTTAAAGTATATTCAATGTTCTTTCATTTTTGGGGAATTTATTTTCATACTGTTGCATGATATCATCAATTTGTTGTAGTATGCAATCATCCTTAAGTAGAGTGAGAGTTGTCTCTCTCATCCATTTCTCGGTATTTAGTGCCTAAGTCCATCTTGATGATATTTTATCATATAATTATTATGGAATGTAAGTGGAAAATTCAATAGGGACCTTCTTGAAATTAATCACCATACCTATGATAGCTTCTTCAAGTTTATCCTAATTCTTGGTAGTCAGATCTACATAAGTGTGTATCTTAGGATGCCCTAACCTTCAAGTTCTTTTGATTGCTTCTGCAATTTCATCAATAGTTTTTGGTACTTTGTTCTACATAACCTTAAATTGATCAATGTTGTTATTAGAGTCATCCTTGTCATTCTTATTCCTTGCATACTTCTTTCTTTGCCTTGGTACAGTAGTCTTTGGTTTCCTTGTCTGATAAGTGAACTTCGATGATGGCCTTGTAATCTTTACAACTCCTTTCTTTAGAGGTGGTGAATCATCTCTAACCGATCTTGATCTTTTCCATTGTGGAGACTAATTCTTCATGACTTTTCCCTTTTTTTCCTTAGGTGCCTCTACTTGTGCTTCATCAGACCCTGTGGCATCAACATCTTGTTCTTGTTCTTCATCTTTACCGATTGAAGTCTTCTCCTCGGTATCATCAACCGATTTGTCCAGTTATTCATTAGTAATAAAAAATTTCATTTCAAGGTCTTGACAATATTATTCTTCTTCCTAGCCATCTTTTCAACTTGAAGCCCAATTTATATTCATGTCTTAGCTTCCTCAAATGTGCCAAATCTCATGGCAAATTTATCAACTAGTTCATTTAGTAACTTCTCTATAGCTTCAGAGGCTAAATCAATGTCAAGTTCATATTCCATCAGAGGGAGCCATGTCTTCCTTGGTTATACTACCTTGATGAGAGTAGTGTCTATGTCAACTACAAAGAATATGTTAGCATTATACTTCTCTACAAACTGCATTGGTATTCTTGTTCTCTTCTCCAATCTTTCTTTGAACTTTGCAAACTAGTCATTCATTACTGGTTCAAAGTTTGTGCCTAGATTTGCAATAAATTCACTGATTTGTTGTATAATCAGTCAGTTTATTTTCCATTTCACATTACCGATGGAGGGGAAAAAGTTTTGTAGAAAAAAAAATGTACAAAGTAGTAGAGAACCAAACTTACAAATATTCGATCGTGTTGATCATATTTTTCTCATATTTTCCTCCAGTTGCCTCTGCAACAACTCGGCTAGGTCAAGTTGTAAACCCTTCTTTACAATCTTGTATGTAATATCAATAGCTCCACATGCAACACTGTTAGGTCTTCTCAACTAGAAGATCTTATATGTAATAAAATATACACAAAACCTAAGTTTTGGATCACCAATGGTGTTGATCTGTAAACCTCTCCCTTCCCACTCAGCTCCTATTAGTTTTTCAATCTCAGTTTTGGGAGGGTGCCTTAGGGCTTTTGGTTTATCTAATGTAGGATACCCAGTTACTGTATGTATCACTTCCTTGTTAAAATATTTTTGTTCATCCATCCAAATATTTCCATCATGAACTCGACTCAATACAATGTAGATCCATTCAGTTTTAAACTCCTTCAGGAAATTTAGGGCATTGGTTAACCCATTCACTTCCAGATGTTTATGATCATCTTTCAGTTTACCATCTATGAAAAGTGACTGATATTTCAATATTAGCTCAAAATCCCTTATCTCACTGATCTTGCAGTGAATGTATGCTCTCACATCATGAACTAATAGAACCCTAGGCAGGGTTGCAAAGAATGTGCCTTTGTCATCAGGTTGAGCTACAACCTACAAATGTATCTTGTAATGTGGTTCTGTGCATGTGGAATTCTTAACTAGAATCACCTTTTTGTCTTTATCCATCTTTTCCTTCATAGTTTTTGATAAGGATGCCATTATTTTCAGATTTAGGGTTTTCACAAAAGATCTCAAATAACTCAGTAAGTGCAAATGCGAACTATTCTAACCTTTAACTGCTGAAAATGTTCTCAAAATCTCTTTAAAATCCTTGAAGTGCTCTGCTGTGAAGTTTCTCTCTATTTCTCTACTCTGTTGCGTGATCGCTATGTGAACAAATGAGTTCACAACCATCAAATTTATACCAAATAAATTTAGTTTGCACAATAAATGCATGTTACCAGTGACTCGACAGACAAACATAATACTCAGTTAATAATAAGGATACTTTAGCTCAGTGAGTATATGAAATGCCGACTCGGTAGACAAACATAATGCTCGATTAATAAAAAGGATACTTTAGCTTGGTGAGTATACAAAATTATCGGTTTCCTTAGCAACTCAGTTGTCTCTCACATATTCACCTACTAGAATTACTAACTTGGTATAAATTAACCAAGTCAAATTAGATCAAAGTAATAAATAATATAATACCATAGTGCATCTTAATTCATGCTAATTCGACATTTGTGCAATGAATAAAGGAACTGATGTAAGATATATATTTTCAAAACATAGTTCCATACATTCTTGTATTGCTTAAGTGGAGATGGTGGAATCACCTAATCCATCGGATGAGGTGTCACCGACTGTTGTGCTTGGTCCAACATTATCATTTTATGCTCTCCTTCACATTTGATTTCTAATTCTCACAGTTTCTTCAATTGTATTCCCATTTCCATAAGTATTTATTTAGTCTGCATAATATCTTCTTAAGTGACCAACCTTGTAACCGTGTGAGCATGCCATTTCAGAGTTTGACCAATTCCTAGACATAGTTATCCATTGTCTCATACAATTTTCTTCTATATGCCCATATTTACCACATGTTGTGCAACTATTCCAAGTGTTATAATCGCAAGTATAAGCATTACCTTGTCTGTTTGGTTGATTTACCTTTTCCTGTCCTTTAGGTTTCTAGATTTTCTTTATATTTGTCTTGCATGCTTGTGAGGTATGAACATGCATGTTTCAAGTTCAACGATATTTATCTATGTATGGTTTCTTCTATTTTTTGTGAAGCTTAAATTTGCACTCACATGCTTGATGTCCATGCTTATTACAGTTATAGCAATTTCCATTGAATTTAGGAGAGTTTCTAGAAATACCTTTTTCTTTTCTCTTGAAAATGTTTGGTGTGTGGCATGGTTTTCCATAGTGATGGCATGATGGTTTGTTTGGCTGTAGATTTGTGTAGAAATCTCTTTGTTCATCTTGATTTGATGATTCTCCTTGTTCAGTATACCCTAATCCGATATTGTTGTTCAGTCTTCTTTGATAGTTCAGAAATTCATCCATTATCTTAGTACTATCTTCAGATCTCTTAATCACTTCATTATGTTGTTGTAGGATCTTCAATTCATTTCTCTATTTTTCATTCTCTTCTTTCAATACACCAATGTCATCTAGTTTTATAGAAAGCTCAATATTCACTCAGTTTGTGTCATGAGTTATAATAACCATCTGATTGGTGATCTCAAAATAATGTTTAGTAAGTATCTCTGTGTGAGAAATTTACACCTTCATGAAATTAGGATTAACAACTACAATTATATGGAAAGAAATAACAATTTAACCTAAAGAATTGCAATTAAATCCTTGCCATCTCATGGTTCTCTAACTAAGCTTTGTTGAAAGATCTCTCAGCCTTAATCTCTCTCAAAGACAATCCTAGAATGAGAAATTAATACAAAAATTCCTAAATCTAGCTCAAATTCTCAAGATGTGTGTGCTTTGAAACTCAAATGCTCATGATTATGCTCTCAAATCAACAATTTGATTCTCAAAATGATCAAAATACTCTCACTTTCTCACAAATTACCTATAATAATGATGCTATGCATTCAAATTTTCTAGGATCCCTTATGCTTATAAAATGGCTTGTATTTATAGAAAATTCCCAAGGGTAGGAGGTAGAGTGAATTGACCATGATTAAGGTTTCGTTAGCTGAAAGGATTTGAGATGGTTTCAAATGGGGGGACAATTTAAATGGTTGTCCTCAAAGGGTGGGACAAGAAGACAATTTGAGTGATTGAGATTCAATTTTGAAAATGAGTGATTGAGATTCAAAGTTATGGGTGATCCATGTGCTTTGTGTTCTCAATTACTATTGGTTGCTCAAATTATGTTCAAATATATTTAGGATTTATTTAATTCCATCAATTAATTAAATTATCCATGTAAAGGTGAATAGGTTCATTTTGATTTTTGATTTAAAACTATACAGTTAATTGATTAAAATCAATTATATAATTTTGATTGATCCCTTTTAGGCTTGAATTTGATTATTTGATTTCATTATTAATTAATCCTTTGATTTTAATTTGATTTTGTCCAATTTGCTTGATAAATGTCTGTTTGAATGATTTTGATCCATTTTGATGTATTTTGATGAGATTTAGGGCAATTGGCTGAGATTTACAGATTTGGATGATTAAGAGACACCTAGTCAATTTTAGGTGTCTACAAATGCCCCTCTTTGAATTGATGTGCAAAGCACATTGATTCAAAGAAAACTTGATGGTCCTGATCATTGATTTGATACTGATATTTGATTGATTAACTGATGCAAAACCTGATATTGATAATTTAATTGATATCCTAATGTGAAATCGGATGCAGAACTTGATGTGAAACCCGATGCGGAACTTGATGTGAAACTTGATGCAAAACTTGATGTGAAACCTGACGCGGAACACCTCACTGATAAAGTTTGAATTTTTAATGCCCTGTATTTGATGTAAGATATAATGTAGAATCCCAGTTTGATGATATGATGATGCCCCCTCAGAAATGAAAACATGTTGATGTTCAAATGCCAAAGATTTGATGAAATTGAGGAAGAATAGATCCAAGATGTTTTCATTTATGAAAAACATTGATGATGATCCTGGCAACAAAACATGCCCCAGTGTGAAGAAAATTTGATGATAATAGCTATGATTGAGAAATTTTTGTTGATGTTTGAGATAAGTTGATGATGTTCGGATATCACTTGATGTCAGTAAAAATCACTTGGTTGATGTTGTACTGATGTCAATCAGATAGGTAGGTTGATGGATCGATTGGATAAACTGATAATTCTCTCTCAAGATCTAGAGAGATGAACAAATGGATATATTTTCCTTCCTCGAGATCTAGAGTTAGGAAGTTTGATGTGCTCAAGATGAGAAAATGGATGATAGGATAAATGATTGATGTTAGATGATCAATTGGATGATTTGACTGATTGATATTCGATTGGATTGGATTGGATTTGATTAGATGGTGGGAGGCTTATAAATAGGGTCAATTGATATGAGTTCGGTGTAGATATAGGTATAGGTGATCAACAAAATTAGATTTCCCTTAGATGATCAAATGGTGAGGTTTCCCCTAGGTGAGAAAATGGATATTGATGATATCCTTGATGTAGCATTGATAAATCATACATTTGATGATGTAACCGTGATTAACTTCCACCCCCTTGATTAAGGAAAATCCTTTAAACATGTAATTAATCTATCATGAAAATGCAATGCAACCAATTGTCCTTGATGTTTGCAAAATAAATGCAAACAGAGATATATTTTCATCATTGAGCATTGTGAAACTAGGATTCAATACAACCCTTACTATTGCCACTGTGACCATAAGAATATGAATATGAATTTCATCTCATTTTTTAACCTTTTTAGGAGCTAGTACAACCCTCACTAGTTGAATGACCAACTATGGGAGTATGAATATTGATTTCATAAGATTCAATGTTGCAAGTGGATTTTGGTATTAAGATATTGAAGATCTAAATAACCAAGGTATCCTTTTGCATAAACAAACAAAGGTTAATCCTCCTTCCTATATGAATGTCTTTGATGGTTCTTTGATGACCATGTCCTTAGACGAATTCACACAAGTAAAAGGAGCTTCATCAAAATAGTCACAAATAATTTAAGAAGACATCATGTCTTTATCATCGTCAATCTAGCCGAAACATCATCGATTAGCTAAAAAGAACATGACTCGAAAAATTCAATGAAAAACTCATCAAAAATTCCAAGTGTTTTGAAATGTATCAATAATTTCAAAAAGATTTCCAAACATGCTGATCATTTAGGGTTTGTCAATTTTTAATCCTGATAAAATAAGTCAATGAAACTCAAGGATCATGTTGTAGGATCAAATTGTTTAGGATTGAACAATGATATCTATCAAAGGTTCTCAGATATCTCTCCTCTATATCTAAAAATGTGCTTCCGTTGTGTAACCAAAATGGTGCACTTTTGAATCCATTTGGTACCAAAATCCATGATGTTTGCCCCCAAGTGATAAATGTGATCAATGTGAAACTTAGGGCAAATGAGACCTAGAATGCAAAAATGCAACTGGAAGACTTTATGAAAGATTTTTGAATTTTTAAGATTTTTTTATAGTTTTTGGATTTTTTAGAGATTTTTATCTTTGTAATTTTTTTTGATTGAAATTTTTAGAATTTACCATCTCTCAAACAAGATCACATTGGTTTGTCCCCAATGTCTAGTAAGGTATAGGACATGAAAGATGGATTTGCAAGCTGATGGATTAGAGATGGAAATGCCATGATGGATGAAGCATGCGAATGTGACCCGTAGGACCATCTCCTCAAGATTACCCAAGCTAAGGAAAAAGGATATAACAATGCAAAACATGTTTTTGGATAAGAAATAGAAGCCAATGATGTAGTTCTAGATAGCATGTAGGATTGACCTGATGTCATGAAAGTGGGTAGTCCAAAAGAGTAGACATGTCAAGGGGTTTTTAATAACAAATGTTGCACTTTATGTCCTTCATTTTTGATCAAGACCAATGGATCCATTTGGGTAAGATGTGGATGAAATAACACAATCGAGATAAAGGGATGATGGAGGCTATGAGGGGATGGTTTGGGATTATGGAAAGATTGCATAGGGATAATGAAGGTGAGTTGGGGAGAAGCAAGATCATGATAGGGTAGCATGGATGCAACAAGTGAATAAGATGATGGAAAGAATAATGGTGTTAAGATACTTGATGCTCATGTATATGTTCAACCTTGTCAAGACCAAAGGTAAAAGAAGGAATATGGATGCAAGTGAGATGAATGGTAGAAAGATGGAGGATAGCATGGATGAAACTTGCCCCCAAGTGTAGAGTGCAAGAAGGATAAATTATGCATGATGCCTATTTGCTAGGTTTTAATCATGGTACTTTCCCAAGGTGCCACAAGAAGTGGTTTTCATAATAGGACGGATTTATTTCTCTTTACTTTTTCTACAAAGGCACTTTTCACTTTTTTAAATTTTTTTTTTTTTTTTTTCAAAATTTTCCCAACATTTGGATCTTTGGACAATGCTCTTCTGAAAGATATGATATAATAAACCATGAATATGGCTAGGATGCTCAAAGATATTGATAAGGTGATGATAAAGGACACATATGGAGGATAAGGGTAGATGGTGGTGAAGGTTTTATGCCATAGATTGGACAAAAGGGATGGAAAGTAGGTGTTAGATAATGAATGTGAGGATAAGAAGAAGGTATGTAGTGGATGGAAATGTTGGAAAGATCAAATTTGACACACACTTTGAAGGGTGGTGGAATGATGGAGGAACAATAGATGAAGGATGTGAGGATGTAGCTAAGATAGTGGATTTTGGGATGTAGGAACCCAAACTAGACTTGGAAAGTGGAAAATGTTTAGAAGGAGATGGAATGGAAGCCTTTAGAAGCTTGAATGTGAAGTTTGATTTTTATTTTGTGTGCAAGTCTTTCAAAAGTGACTTGGGAATCCACATAGTCTTTGATTTTTATTTCTTTTGCAATGATTTTGAATGGATTTCTTCAATGAAGGATTTAGGAACCCACATTTTGTTTGATTTTTCTTTTTGCTTGGTTGACCTTTGTGGTCTCTTGGATATTTCATTTTCCTTTGTGGACCTTTGTGGCCTTTTGGATATTTATTTTTTCTTTTCATTCACATGTCAATTAGATGGGACATGGTGATTTTTATACACATGTAGATTCTTGGATTTCTAATTTTTATGTTCCACATCAAAATTGCTTCCAAAATGCTTAGGAATTTTGGGTGAATGGGAATAATATGGAGGTTTCATATGGATTGGTGTTTGGAAAATTTTCAAGTATATGTGCCTTCATAGATCTTGATACATGGTAGGGTAAGTGAGTGAAGAACTAGGGATGGTAAGCATGGTTGATGGAGGAATATATAGACCAAATATGGATTGAAGGGATGAAGACTTGAACTTTGGGACATAGGAACTCAAAATAGATTTTGAGGATGGTGAAGGCATATGGTTGCATTTGAATGGTGGAAGATAAGGTGTGAAAGGGATATCAATATCTGTGGAGTGAGTTATATTGCCAAGACTCTCATATTTAAGATTTATCTTTATACCAATAGGCTCATGAGTAGCTTTCATAGGAGAAACTTTGATAGGATCAACTGAAGCTTGTTTTATTCTCATGCAAGGGATTTGGAAGAATGATGGTTTCTTGAGGTGAATATGGAGGAGTATGACAAGGAGTTGATGGGGTATTTCTATCTTGACAAGGATCTTCAGATGGTGTAGAGAGGGTGCTTTTCTCCTTATTTTAAATATGTTCATTAGAAATGGTGGAAAGGATATCTTGATCTTTCTTGGGAATTGGACTAGGTATAGATCTTGGAAGGACACTTTGTTTGTGAAATGTAAGGATACTAGCTTGGATATGGGACCTTCATCAAATATGGGAGGGGATTGTATTTAACATCTTGATCTTGATCTTTATTGATACTTGTTTCTTTTCTCTTTGGATTATCCTCTTGACATGGAGCCAATTCTAAGGACAAGGTAGATGCTTGAATATGCGTGGGGAATGTTTGGAAGAATGATGGAGAATCCTTTTGAATAGGCATTGAAGCACATGAAGCTTTGGGGTCCAAGATATTTGAACCATGGAAAATTTTTTCAGCAAGATGTAAATTAGCTTGGGTTTCTTTTAGAGGTAGCCCTTGAGGGTAGACATAGTCAACGTGAAAAGTATCATCATTAGGCTCACTCTTTGATGGAGGAATTTTGGATAGTTGTGAAGCTTTGTGAGATGTAAAAAGGATGAAAGGAGTAAGAGCCATGGGAGAAACCTTGATAGATAGTGTTTTGTGAATTAGATCTTTCTTGAGAGTGGTACCTTTCTCTTCATTCTTTTTATTATCTTGATCACAAATAGGGTGGTCATGACATTTCTGTTGATCCAAGATAGGTTTGTTGCTCTCAAATTCCTATTTGTTTGGAGAAGATGAAGATATAGATAGCCCATCATCATAAAGAAAAGGACAAATTGATCTAATTGATGGCTTGTTAGATGATGTATCCTTTTTTTCTTCCTCATTCTTCCTTAAGGTTGATGTGTCATATTTATGGAAATATGCCTCTTTATCCCTCTTCAAAATTAAGTGCTTGTCTCCATAAACCTGGGATCTTGGGATGCTTCCAAAATTTCATCTTCAGTTACTTTGTCGTATTGAGTCCTATGGAGATTTTGATCTTGATTTTCCATAGGATTGATTTGTCTTTCAAATATAATCATCATTATAGATGTTTTTGGATAATATGATCTATCTAATAAATTGGACACAAAGTACTCCAAAAAGGGTACCCAAATATGTTTTCAAAATTCTTCCAAACCCTCAGGAAATTTCCCCTGTTTTCCCTTCTTTGTTTCTGGGTGACACTTGCCTGTGTGTAGGCGGCCTTTAAATGTTGATACATGGTTACTGGAATTCCTCTATGTGGTACTTTGTAGTTTGCAGACAGCGTTGGCCTGTTGATAGGTGGTTTTACAATGTTTTCACGTGGCACTTGCCAGTGGCTTACACGGATTATGAAAGTTTCTAGGCGGTGTTTCAAAGTTTTAGGCAGCACAAAATTGTTCGTATGCGGCTCTTTGATGATCAAAGTTGAAATTTTAAATTTTTTGGATTTTAAAAGTTTAATGGTTTTAATCAGACCTGTTAAAGAAGATTCTTGCATGGAAATGAAGTACAAAATCAACACACACATCAAATTTTCACCATATCCCTAAAAAAACACTAAAAGTGTATGTTCTCAAATGTTTTTACAGGTTTAACACAAGAAGTTCTTCCAAGTAATCTACCTAGAGTCAAATTTGGATTTTAACAATGGCTCTAGAAGGTAGGATTACTATTTTAACTAGTTTTAATCACACCTCTGTTATAAATCATGTCAAGTTCCTTTACCCCCTTGTGGGCTTCCCACATGCATGAAAGTATGATTTTGTGCAATCCCGAAGGACTACTTGAGGAAGTGAGGATGACTTACACACAAATTAGTCACTTTTTGATTAAGGTAAAGTACATTTATTTATATTGGGTTGGATGATATCACAGAAAAAGTGATTGTATCCAACTTTGGGTCGTTCCCTCTCACCGCCTTCATAAAGGAATTCTCGGGAGGCAGGCCCTCTAAAGTTCTATTTTATCTAGCATGTATATGAGAATAAAAAAATGAACTTGGTCCAACAAGTTTGGGAGTTTGATTCACTTAAAAAGTGAAGAGCATATCCCTATTGTTTATCCTTGTTCCAAACACTCAAACACTTGATGTTCTTTTTCAACCTCATTACAAAGAGGTTCTTATAATTGAAATATTTGGTTAATTCCTCCCCTTCTTTCTACCACCTTAAATGCAACATGTTTGGATTTTTGATTCACTTCAAAAAGTGAAGAGCATATGCCTAATGATTTGTTCAAAATGGACAATAATGGGGTTTTCCCTATTAAACTAGATATCAAGAAAATGAGACAATTTAAGGGAATGAAAGCTTGATGTGAAAAATACCTCTTTTCAAAGCTAGCAAAGGCTAGGCACTTTTTTGAGGTTTTTGATGCTTTTGTTTCTTGCATACTCACCTAGTGGTGATTGTTCCCACTCCAGCTCCTCCAAAACGTTAGTCAACACAACCAAGGAAAAGTGAAGAAAACTTGAAATTGAATTGAAAGTCACTCCTAAGTTCTTTGATCCAATTTTATACAATTTAGTTTCAAAGAAATCAAAAGCAACAAATCAATTCAAAGTGTAGGAAATTTCGTTGTATAGGCATTAAGAACTTTCACATAATGATCGTATAGATGTTCTTCTACCTTTGAGATTTCTAAAATATTAGATGCATGAATTTCTTTAGAAAGCTTGTTTAGTGCTCTTACCTCTTTGCTTGGCTTTATCACTTTGATTTCTAGTTTCTGTACTTTTGGATGCTTTTTCATATGTAGGAATAAAAAACACAAAGAGTTGGAATAGTGGGAAACTCAATTAAAACTTGATATAAAGCAATAAATTCTACATGACATATCAAATCTAATACGTGACACTAAACTATTAGAAACTATAATTTAAAACTTTAAAAGCACCAATTAAAAGTGAACACGCAGCTCTAAAAAATCCACAGGAGGAAAAAGAAAATCCATAGGCAGCACAAAATATGCAAATTACAGTCAAAGATTAATATCACGCGGCTCCAGAAAGATCATAGGAGGTTTTTTATTGTTAATAGCCAGCCCTTTACAAAACTAGGTGGCACACTTTATCTCATACATGGCCTAACAATGAAAGATAGAAATAGAAGAAATCTACACACGACTTTTGACTATTCACAAGTGGTTTCAAAATCTTCGTAGGTGGCTCTTCTCAAATTTTCTGCAAAATGATCAAGAAAGTGAACCAAAACACACAAAATATGATAAAAATGATTGAAATGAGGCCTAAAGCCCCACAATGGGTGCCATTTGTGTGTGAGAAATTTACACCTTCATGAGATTAGGATTAACAACTACAATTCTATGGAAAGAAATAACAATTTAGCCTAAAGAATTGCAATTAAATCCATGACATCTCATGGTTCTCTAAATAAGCTTTTTCGAAAGAGCTCTTAGCCTTAATCTCTCTCAAGGACATTCCTAGAATGATAAATTGATATAAAAATGCCTAAATCTAGCTCAAATTCTCAAGATGTGTGTGCTTTACAACTCAAATGCTCATGATTATGCTCTCAAATCAACAATTTGCTTCTCAAAATAATATAAATACTCTCAATTAATCAAAAATTGCCTATAATAATGATGCTATGCATTGAAATTTTATAGTATCCTTTATACTTACAAAATGGCTTGTATTTATAGCAAATTCCCAAGGGTAGGGGGTACAGTGAATTGACCATGATTAAGCCTTGGTTAGGTGAGGTGCTTTGAGATGGTTTCAAATGGGGGGACAATTTAAATGGTTTTCCTCAAAGGGTGGGACAAGAAGACAATTTGAGTGATTGAGATTCAATTTTGAAAATGAGTGATTGAGATTCAAAGTTATGGGTGATCCATGTGCTTTGTGTTCTCAATTACTATTGGTTGCTCAAATTATGTTGAAAGATATTTAGAATTTATTTAATTCCATCAGGTAATTAAATTAGCCATGTAAGGGTGAATATGTTCATTTTGATTTTTGATTTAAAACTATACAATTAATTGATTAAAATCAATTATATAATTTTGATTGATCCCTTTTAGGCTTGAATTTGATTATTTGATTGATTATTAATTAATCCTTTGATTTTAATTTTATTTTGTCCAATTTTATTGCTAAATGTCCATTTGAATGATTTTGATCCATTTTCATGCATTTTCATGAGATTTAGGGCAATTGGCTGAGATTTGCTGATTTGGATGATTAAGAGACACGTGGTCAATTTTAGGTGTCTACAGTATCATTATCGCAGATTCTTTTTCTCATAACTTTTCAGTCATTTGTCTTCTATCATCAACAACCATGTTTCTATCCTATTCAGCTTTCTTTGCACCGTTCAAGACTTCAACCATTGTAACCATTTGTGTATCTTGACTGATCTATAGTGCTTTCACTTGTTTAGTAAGTTGTTGATTCCTCTAAAATATATTTGATATAATTCCTTCAGATGCATCAGATATGCTACCAGATTCAGATCCAAATGTATCAAATAGGTCATAAATCTCTTCTTCCTTATAATCAATCTCATAACAATGAAATTCCATATCCTTTCTATTAATCAACATCTCCTTGAGTTTCTCCTTGGCTTATTTGTATTGTTCGATGTAGATCTACAATTGTAACTTTTGATTTTCAATATTTTTATCAAGCGTATACCTTTCCATTTTAAGATATTTTCTCTCGAGTGATTAAAATTTCTAAAAAAGAGAACTAGCTCTAATACTAATTGTTGGAATAATAGAAATGTGTGTACTGAGAGGGGAGGGGTGAATCAGTACCCTTAAAAAATTTCAAACAAACCTTTGTAATCAAATACTGATATAACTGACTAAGTAGATAACTTTCACAAAATATGTAATGTCACTGTAGAAATGTAAATTTGCATATAATGTAAAAAATAAAACAAACATGAAACTCAAGTACAAATGACACTAGTATTTTGGTATCATAGAAAACCCTTGTTAGAAGGTAAAATTTGTAGTGGGGATGAGACCCACAAAGCTTCACTACTGCAGCAATAAAGTAGCCAATTAGAGGTTACATAGATTGATCACTTCTGGTGACCTTACCCTATTAGGAGTAACAATAATATCTATTATATCTACCTCGTGTAAGGATTTAGCAACACAAAGTATGTGTGCACTTGGTTAAGAGATTTATACAAAGTTGGTTAAGTATACTTTGTTAAGAGATTTTAGGATTGTTACAATTGTCAGAGAGTAACAAAGTTGTGTGATCTAAAAAAATTACAATCTCAATATTGTAGATACAGATCATTTAAGTACATATAAATCTATCACCTTACTATGAATGATAATACCTTCTGCTTTGCTTGGTAGCCTTGCTTCTTTTCTAAAAACTGAATATGGCAATGTAGTCCTTGTACTAAAACCCTTATCTAATCTATGATGTCCTTAGTATGGCATCTACTTGATCATTACTTGATCATCATACATTACAAAATGACATCGTATACTTATATTTATCAAACCTCTTGACCTAGTTAGGGTTTTTCAATATCTTAGAAAATGTAAGATGAACGGTGAACAAAATTTACCTTGATCATCTAAACATAGGAGATATAAAAAATTAATGTTGTAAATCTATAATTAATGTTCTCCTCGATCATTGTAAACCGTTATCCAGGTTAGAAAAAATTTGTTACCTAGATTGATGTGCCAATTCAAATTTTTATGTGACCGTTGGTTTACTCAGTTAATACTGTCTCTAGGTGCTCGGTGTTCTATATCTTTCTTGGTATATACTTTTTGCTTGATGTACATTGGTGGTCAGTAAGTCTATGTGCTCAGTGATCATGGTACTCAGTTAACTCTATACATGATTAGTGCACTTGGTTAACTCTGTACTCGGTGATCATACTGACTTGTCTCTCTATGTCTCTATTACCTTCTTCATATTTGAATTCTTGAATACTAATGACAACCTTCAAAGCTCATTTGGAGTAACACCCCATGGCTCCAATACCCCTGTAAGGCTTCCATGTGACCACAATGAGCTCATCAACTTGAAACCTCCAATAGTTAGTCTTCCCCTAGTAGGGTTGTGTGATATATTCTGCATATCTATAAATAAAATGATTCCCATCTCGACGGGCATCATCTATCACTAACCTGCAAATAGGAATATGCTCCTACGCCTAGACCTACAAAAATAATACACATGTTGTGAGGCTCTTAGCCTCATGATAAAATATCTTATGCAGCTTGTGGTATAGATGATCCAACAGACACGGTCCCCACACCAACTTCACTAGCCTATCTAGTGTAGGAGCACCTAGGTAGGGCTAGAAAGGAACCTAGGGCTTGTATTTTGTTTTCAGCTTGTAGTGGTCCTAGCCAAACCACTAGTGCAATAAGGGGACTAAACAAGTCCTAGTGTGAAGTGTGTGAGTTTAGGATACCTTAATAGGTTCTTAGTGACCTTATTTGCAAGATTGTCCATTCTAACACCTTAGATAATAATTTGGTTAAGTTTGGAAGACTTATGACCAAGTTTGGATAGCAAATCCAAAAAGATGTAAAAGTTGCCAATGTTGTCATTGAAAACAATGACAACATCTGTTCCATAATTGCAACTTCGATAAATTGGTTTCATAACTATCCCAAATTGTTAATTTTGTGTCTTAGTAAACTACTTAAGGCTATCCTCAACCTTTTGAAAGGGTTGTCTTGTCTTTGTAAGTGTGTGTCCGGATTGGGTAATAGAAAGAACAATTGGTAAGGTCACCAGAAGTGATCAATTGGTGTTTTAATGGATTGACTTGAATATTGTAATCCATGGACGTGTTTGAGTAGGTGTTTTTAAGTTTTTGTGTGGTGTTGGATTTCAATCTTGTAAGCTTCTAGTTAGTCTTGTAAATTAATTTGTTTTCTATTCAGTCGCTGGTCTGAACCAGGCAATTGGTGAAGATGGTGTCATAGATCCTCTTCCCACTATGGAATTTGCATTGGCTTTTTGAATTAGGGAGGTGACTCCATGTACATATTTTATAGTGAAGGAGGGGCCCTGGAAAGCATGGGAGCTATTTTTAATGTGATACCCTAGGTGAGCCTGAGTTGCATGGCTAGGGATCACAAACAGTTGTTGAGCTAATGAAAGGGATTGAAAGCATTAATTTCTTCAATCAGTAATTGTGGCGAGGTAGTGTGGTGTGTGGAGGAGCCCCAACTCAAAGGAGAGGATTGGGTGATGATTTTAGTGTGCCAAGAACAAGTTCTTTTGTGCAGACAGACTTAATGATTAGAAACCCTAATTTTTAGGCATAATTATAGGAGGCAGTGTATGGACACTTTTGGGAAACAAGACCTAGAAAATATTTAGTTTCTTGATAAAGGGTACCTGTATCTATTGCTAGTTTTCCAACTTATTAAAGAGTAAAAGTTATTGTAGAAAAAGAGCCTAATTAAGCCTAATGTTTGTAGCCCTATTTTGGGTGAATTTAGCTTTGTTCTTGGAACTCATTTAGGGTCTCAGTGTAAAAGGAGTTTGTGGATATTGGATTGGATCCAATTAACAATCTAGAAGACTACCTCTCCATATTGAAGAGTTTTGGATCCATTAGGATCAGTTTGTGAAGAAGTGAAGGAAGAGCACTAAGGGTAGGTGTTGAAGCAGTTTGGTTTTCTTGTTGGTGGTCAAGCTAAAATTGAGTGGGATCTTGAGAAAGAGATCCTTGAAGGTTAGGGTTAGTGAAGAACCCTACTTAGGCTAGAGAAGACTCTATCAAGGTAGAAAGGTACATGGGTGGTTTGAAATGGAACATCCAAGAAGAAATCAGTTTGTGGACACCAACTATAGTTTAGATGTGTCATCAAATAGCCCTAAGAGTGGAAGAAAAGAATAGGAAGAAGGGTGACTTTAACTTCAAGAATAACAGAGGTAGAGGAAGAGACCAAAGGGGTCAAAGAGGAGGCTATCATGGTAGAGGCAATGAGGAAAGGAATCAAGATGAAAAAAAAATTAACAAACCATTGTGGGGAAAGCACTCCAAGAGGAGGCTATAATAGAGGAAGGGGTAGTCAAGGACCTAGCAGAGGGAGAGGAGGTAGAAGTAACTCATACTTTGCAAGTATGAAGTGTTACAACCGTGGTCAACTAGGTCACCCAACATATAGATTTCTTGACAAGCCTACTACATCAAACAATTATAAAAGAATAGCATATGCCCATGAAGACACTTCAAGTGTCAAAGCTCCTGAGATTGACCATCTAGATTCAGAGATGGGGGAAAAATTAATGTTTAGAAGGGTATTGATAAGACAACCAAGTAAGGATGAACCCAATAATTGGAGGGCTTTGTTTAGGATAAGATGCAAGATCCTTGGCAAATTTTGTAAGGTTATAGTGGACTCTGGTTCCACTGATAATATCATCTCAAAGGAAGCAGTCAACAAACTCAAGTTGACCAAAGTACCCCATGTAAATCCCTATAAGGTGACATGGCTTAACAAAGGCCAAAGTGTATTGGTCAATGATCAGACATGGGTTTAATTCTCCATAGTAGGGTATAAAGATAAAATCTTGTATGACATCCTACCAATGGATGCTTTCCATTTATTGTTAGGAAGGCCTTTGCAATTTGATAATGAGGCAGCATATAATGGGAAGGAGAATTCTATAACAATCAAGAAAGGAGGCAAAACTTTCAAGATTCTGTCATTGCTAGAAGAGGAAGAGCCACACTCCAAGACTCCTAATGTCATGTTGTGTAGTGAAAAGGAGTTTGTGAGGGATCTCAAGGATGATGAGAATGAAGGATATGCTATTGTGATCAATCCTAAGGAGGAAGCAAAACCAATCAAGGAGCCATTTCCATTAGAGATACAGGTATTTATTGAGAAGTATAAAGACATAGTGAGTGATGGAACTCCTACAACCTTACCTCCTAGAAGGGTAATAAATCATCAAATAGACTTGGTCCCTAGTTCATATTTTCCTAATAAGGCAACTTATAAGCTAACCCCTGATCAAAACATGGAAGAGGAAAGGAAAGTACAATAACTTTTGGATCAAGGCTTGATCAAAAAGAGTATAAATCCATGTGCAGTCCGAGTTGTGTTGGCATCCAAGAAGGGAGGAAAATGGAGACTTTGCATAGATTCAAGGGCTATAAATATAATCATAATAAGGTATAGGCTCCCCATACCTAGGATTGAGGATCTCATGGATTTCCTTGGAGGGGAAATGTACTTTACCAAGTTGTATTTGAAGAGTGGTTATTACTAAATTAGGGTGAAAGAAGGGGATGAATGGAAAACAACATTCAAGACCACATATGGGCTATATGAATGGCTTGTGATGCCATTTGGCCTCACAAATTCTCCAAGCACATTCATGAGGCTAATGAATGAAGTGCTCAAGGACTTCACAGGGAAGTTTGTGGTGGTATACGTTGATGATAAACTGATATTTAGCAAGACAAAGGAGGAGCATATCAAGCATGTAGAGGCAGTGTTGCAGAGATTGAATAAAGAGAAGCTAGCTATCAACCTTGAAAAATGTGAGTTCTTCAAGAAAGAACTAGTATACTTGGGATTTGTAGTGTCCAAAGGGTCTTTGAAGATGGACCAAGACAAAGTTGCAGCCATCCTAAACTGGCCACCACCTACCACGACCACTGAGGTAAGAAGCTTCCATGGCTTATCCCAATTTTATAGGAAATTTATCAGGAACTTTAGTGGTATTTGTGCTCCTTTATTAGATACTATCAAGGGTGGGGTCAAAGATAAGTTTAGGTGGACTTTAGAAGAAGGAAAATCCTACGAGTTGTTGAAGAAATAAGTAGCCACTCAACCTATCCTACAATTTCCTAGTTTTGATAAATTATTTACAATTGAATGTGATGTAAGTGGGATGGTAGTAGGGGGTGTGTTGAGTGAAGAAGGCAAGCTAATGGCCTTCTTTAGTGAGAAACTAAATGAGACTAAGAGGAAATACTCTTCTTATGACTTAGAAATATATTCTTTAGTTCAATCCCTTACAAAATGGAGGCATTATCTATTGCCTAAAGAGTTTGTGGTGTTTACTGACAACCAAGCCCTTAGTTACATTAATACTTAGGAGAAACTAAGAAATAGGCATTTGAAATGGATGGAGTATTTACAAGCATTTACCTTTACTATAAAGCATAAGAAAGGGTAGCTCAATAAGGTTGTAGATGCACTAAGAAGGAGGTTGCTAAAAGTCAAAGAAGCCCAGTTGAATAGCATTGGCATACAAGGTGTGTGTTAATTTTTAGAACCATTTCAATAAAAAAATTTCAGAGTTTACTTTGAAAAATGGACTATTATTTAGGGGTAACCAGTTATGTGTGCCAAGAGACTCTACGAGAATGAATCTCATACAAGAGAAACACAATGGATGTTTAATTTGTCACTTTGGTATGAAAAAAACCTTTGAGCTTGTGAAAAGGTTCTACCATTGGCCAAAGTTGGTAAGAGATGTTACTAAATATGTGGAGCAGTGTGATGTATGCATGAAAGCCAAAGGAGGAATAAGTAATGCAAGTTTATATCAACCTTTACCAGTACCTAACAGGTCATGGGAGTGTGTGAACATGGAATTCATAGTAGGTATACCCAAAACCAAGGAAGGATATAACAAAATTTATGTAGTGGTTGACAGATTTAGAAAGATGAGTCATTTCATACCTTGCAATACTACTAATGATGCTAGACACATAGCCTATTTTTTTCGGAAGGAGATTGTGAGGATCCATGGTCTTCCCTTAAGTATAGTATCAGATAGGGATGTGAAATTCATGAGCCATTTCTGGAGGACATTGTGGACTAGATTGGGTACCAATCTTTCTTTTGGTTCAGCCTACCACCCTCAGATGGATGGAAAACATGAGGTGGTAAATATAGTGTTGGATAACCTATTGAGGTGCCTAACCAAGGAGTATGGTCAGACTTGGGATGTGTTCATTCCCCAAGCAGAGTATGCATACAATGATAGTAAGAACAAAATGACAGGGATAAGCCCATTTGAGGTAGTTGATGGGATGCACCCAAGGGGTGTGTGTGAGCTTAGGGGTCTTGGAGGCATGAAGTACATGAGTGGTCATGCTAAGGAATTCACTCAAACCATGAAGGAGATCCAAGAATAGGTCAAGTAGACAATCCAAGATAGTCAACAAAAGTTGAAGGTCAAAGTTGATGAAAAGAGGAAAGACATTCAGTTTGAGGTAGGTGACTATGTGATGGTTCATTTGAAAAAATCTTGGTTATAGAAGGGTGTCCCTACTAAACTTTAGATGGAGAGAGTGGGACCTTGCAAGATCCTAGCCAAATATGGGTCTAATGTGTATAAAATAGACCTACCTTTAGATTTGAGCATCTCTCCAGTGTTCAATGTACAAGACTTGATCCAATTCAAAGGGAAGATAGTAGAGAATGATCAAAGTAGTCAAGGGGTCAGTGGTGATGTTGAGACTACTATATTACCTCCAAAGCCTCAATTGGAAGCTAAAAAAGTTTTGGACTCAAGAGTCAAGAAGACTAAAATGAACAAGGTGTACATGGAACACCTAAACAAGTGGAATCATAGGTCTGAATCAGAGGCCTCATGGACTGCAGAAGTAGACTTAAAAAAGGTGGGAATCTTTGAAGATTTGTTGTCCATAGAAGTGACATAACTTTCCTTTGTGGGGGAGTATGGTGCAGGAGAACCTAGGTAGGGATAGAAAGAAACCTAGGGCTTCTATTTTTTTTGGCTTGTAGTGGTCCTAGCTAAACCACTAGTGCAATAAGGGGACTAAACAAGTCCTAGTGTGAAGTGTGTGAGTTTAGGATGCCTTAATAGGTCCTTAGTGACCTTATTTGTAAGATTGTCCACATTAGGTCAAATAGGGTTTTTTATGCATTTTGATGTCAAATTGGTCAAGCAAGGGACTCAAGGTCCTATTTCAAGGTTCTAAAACCTTAGATAAGCATTTGGTTAAGTTTAGTGGACTTATGACCAAGTTTGGATAGCCAATCCAAAAAGATTTAAAAGTTATCAATATTGTCATTGACAACATTTGTTGCATAATTGCAAATTCAAGAAATTGGCTCCATAACTATCTTAAACCATTGATTTTGTGTCTTGGTCAACTACTTAAGGGTATCCTTAACCTTTTGAAAGGGTTGGCTATTTTTTGTAAGTGTGTGTACGGATTGGGTAATAGCAAGAACAGTTATAGTTAGTGTTTTTATGAGAAATTGGTGTTTCAATGGATTTAATTGAATATTGTAATCCATGGAAGTGTTAAAGTAGGTGTTTTTAAATTTCTATGTGGTTTTGGATTTCAATTTTGTAAACTTATAGTTATTCTTGTAAATTAATTTGTTTTATGTTCAGTCGCTAGTTTGAACCAGGAAACTGGTGAAGATGGGGTCATAGATCCTCTTCCCACTATGGAATCTGAATGGGCTTTTGAGATTAGGGAGGTGACTCCATGTACATATTGTACAGTGAAGGAGGGGCCCTGGAAATCATGAGAGCTATTTTTAATGTGATGCCCTAGGTGAGCCTAAGTCGCATGGCTAGGGATCAAAGGCAGTTGCTGAGCTAATGGAAGGGATTGAAAGCATTCATTTCTTTAATCAATGATTATGGAGAGGTAGTGTGGTGTGTGTAGGAGCCCAAAATTGAAGGAGAGGATTGGGTGATGATTTTACTATGCCAAGAACAAGTTCATTTGTGCATATAGACTTAATGTTTACAAACCCTAATTTTTAGGCATAATTATAGGAGGCACTGTATTGAAACTTTTGGGAAATGAGACCTAGAAAATGTTTAGTGTCTTGATAAAGGGTATCTATAACTATTGCTAGTTTTCCAAATTGTTAAGGATTTTTACAAGTTATTATAGAAAAAGATCCTAATTAGGCCTAATGCTTGTAGCCCTATTTTGGGTGAATTTAGCTTTGTTCTTGGAACTCATTTATGGTTTCAATGCAAAAGGAGTTTGTGGATATTGGATTGGATCCAATTAAAAATATAGGAGACCACCTCTCCATATGGAAGAGTTCTAGATCCATTGGGATCAATTTGTGAAGAAGTGAAGGAAGAGCACTATGGGTAGGTGTTGAAGCAGTTTGGTTTTCTTGTTGGTGTACTCAAGCTGAAATTGAGTGGGATCTTGAGAGAGAGATCCTTGAAGGTTAGGGTTAGTGAAGAACCATACTTAGGCTATATAAGAGGTGTATTAAAGACCCTAGTGGAGGTTAGGGTAGGAAAGAAAGACTTATGTTTACATCACTATCGAACAGATCCTCAAAAATCAAATCCCACCCAGACTAAAATCCCTACTTCCCTCTATCGAGCATAATGAAACAACCAATAAAGCCTGTCATAATGAAAGCAAGAGGATACTTCTTGGTGTACCTTCTCATCATGGTGTCCCATGAGACCTATCACTCCAAAATGTCCTTTTCTTAGGAGATATGATGAAGTACTAACATACCTATCCACTAAGCACTCTTGTACTGAACAAGAGGCCCTTTGAATGGAATGTGGAGGATACAATGCAAATCCTTGGGTGTCACTGTGATCTGTCTAGTGGGAAGATGAATATTATTGTGCTCATTGTGGAATCTCTACACAAGGATTGTGAGAAAATGATGCAGGAGCATCTTGGGTTCTTGGTAATCTTGCTCAACCAAAAAGATGTTTGCTTTTGCTTTATATTTTGCCTTCGGTGGCTTGGGTTCTTTCTTTACCGATGGATTTTGGTGATCTCTTTACTGATGGATTTTAGTGATCTCTTTATCGATGGGTTTTCTAATGCTTGTGTATGCTTTTACCAATGTTTTGTCTGATGCTTGGGTATGTCCTTACCGACAGTTTCTGATTTTTGGTGATCATCCTCCCAAGATGTTTATCCTGATCTGGCCGACTTCTACATTTAATTTCCATTGCTAAATTAATGTGGGGGCTCTCATTGGGATCTATGTGGACCTAAATCTAGGTCTCTCTTATGGATTTGAGCGTTGACCTCTCTTTGGTGGACTTTTGTATATATTGCTTTGTATGTTCTTAGTTTAGGTAGCAGTCTTAGAGGAAGAAAGAAAATGTTTAGATATTGAGGTCAAAGCTCTGTGACCTCTGATGTATGAAAACTATTTTGTAATAATTTGTTTGTATATGGCTGAAACTAGGAAGGTCTTATATCCTGGCATGTAATGAGTTTGATCAAGTTAATATAAAGGATCTCTATTTTTTCTTCTCTCAATGTGTTGTTGTTTCTTCCACATTGGTTCTACAAGGTGGTTTGGTAGTTGGGAGTGCACTTTGGCCCCATCATCCATCCCCTCCTTGTGTCAGGTGGTATCAAAGCATTGGTGAGATCTAAGTTTCTTCTTGTAAACCCTAACCCTAGTTGGTATTGTTGTGGGGTAGTAGATTTCAATCTGACCTACAATTGCAGATGGATTCAAGATGGTTCATGGGAGAGGAAATGCAAATCTAGGTCTAGCTGATATGCTTAGACAAATGGCTGCTAGATTAGAAGCTATTGAGAGAACCCAGTGTAGAGGAAGACATCTTGAAGATGTTAGTGATAATGAAAATGAAGAGGTTCAAGGTGAAGCTAAACCTATTCTTGTGATGAATCAGGAAGAAGAAAGATTCTTGACAGCCTTGACAAGTTTGAAATACACACCTCGGTTTAATCCTCCTGAGTATAGTGGAAAATTGGATTCTGATGAATTGACTGATTAGATAACCAAGATGGAAAAGTATTTTGAATATGAGAATGTAGTAGAGGATAAGAAGGTAAAAATTGTAAGCACAAATTTGAAAAGACATGCATCCTTATGGTGGGAACATTTGCAATTGGATCAGAAGAAGAATGGTAATGACAAAATTGAGGTATGGGATAAGATGGTAAACAAATTGAAGGGAAAGTTCCTACCTTGTGACTATTAGATAAACCTATTATAGTGGATGCAAAGTTTGAAGCACAAAGACAAATCAGTAAAATATTATATTCAGGAATTCTATAGATTGGACATCAGATCTGGACATGTTGAAGATGAAATGGAAAGAGTAGAAAGATACCTAAATGGATTGAGAAGTTCCATACAAGATGAGATCAGTTTGGTTAAGATGGAGAGCATTGAAGAGGCATATCAGGTTTCCCTAAAGGCTAAGGAGAAGGTGAACAGAAGATATGAACAAAGACAAAGAGCTAGAGGTGGTAGATTCCCTAGAGGAAGAGGTAGATCTAATGGTGAAAATGATAGATCTGAACTAGACTAGTCAATTTTAGACACACATCAAGACAAGGGAAAGATATAATGGAAAGGTGGAATTTCATATGGAGGATGGGGTAATTACTCCAAAGGTGGATATAGTAGAAAGGGATTCCAAGTTACTTGTTACAATTATGGTGAGGAGGGACATAAATCCATTGAGTGTACACATGCAAGCAAGAAAGGCAGTAGTAGCAGAAATGCCTTGGTGCAAGAGGAGTCACCAAATGAAGTTGAAAAGGAAGGAAATCTCATGATTCAAAGAATACTATGGAGTGAGAAAGATAAACAAGATCCTATCAGGAAAATTTTGTTCAAGACCAGATGTAGAGTTGCAGACAAAGTTTGGAAAGTCATTGTTGAAAGTGGAAGCTCAAAGAATTTGGCATCTATGGAAATGGTCACAAAGTTAATGTTGGAAAGGATGAAACATCTAAAACCCTATTAGATCTCATGGATTAGGGATGATCATACATTAATGGTGAGTGAAAAATGTTTTGTGAATCTAAAAATTGGAAAATACTATGATAAGGTGTTTTGTGATATTATGCCTATGGATTGTTGTCACATTTTGTTGGGTAGACCTTGGTAATATGATAGACATGCTATACATGATGGAAGATTGAATTTATATTCTATTTGGGTTGATGGTAAGAAACAAGTTTTGTTACCTTTAGTTGAAGAACCTACTGGTGAGATATGTACATCTGTGAAAGTTTGTTTGATGGAAGGTAGACAGTTTGTTCAGGATTTGAAAAGGAATGATATTTGTTATGCTTTGATTCCTAACAAACCAAGTAAGAATAGAAAAGATGACATTCCTGCAGAAGCTGGAAAATTACTCACTGAGTACAAGGAGATAATTTTAGATAATGTACTTGATGGTTTTCCACCAATGAGAGATATCAGTCATTGTATTGATATGATTCCTGGAGATAGTTTACCAAACAAAGAATCACATTGGTTAACACCCACCAAAAATGAAGAGCTTAACCAACAAGTTCATGAATTGTTGAACAAAGGTTTGATCCAAGAGAGTTTGAGTCCATGTGCAGTACCTATTGTATTGGCACCTAAAAACAATGGAGAATAAAAAATGTGCACTGATTCCAGACCAATTAATAAGATCATAATTAATTATAGGTTTTCTATACCGAGAATGGATTGTTTGAGTGGAGTAAGATATTTTACCAAAATTGATTTGAAGAGTGGCTATCATTATATCATAATCAAAGAAGGTGATGAATGGAAAACCACTTTCAAAACAAAGGAAGGTTTGTATGAGTGGTTGGTTATGCCTTTTGGTTTAACTAATGCACCAAGTACATTTATGAGGTTAATGAATGAAGTTTTGAAGAAATTATTGAATAAATGTGTGATTATATACTTGGATGATATTCTGATATTTAGTAAGACTAGAGAAGAGAATTTGATACATATAAGACCAGTGTTGTAGAGATTGAAATAGGAAAAGTTACTGATAAATCTCAAAAAGGGTTCCTTCATGAAAGAAGAGCTTGTGTATTTGAGCTTTGTGATTTTAGCTGATGGTTTGAAGATGGATCCTAAAAAGGTTGGAGCTATACTTAGTTAGCCTATACCTAAGAATGTCACTGAGGTAAGATCATTTCATGGATTGGCAAGTTTTTACAGGAAGTTTATTAGAAATTTCAGTTCTATTTGTAATGCTATGAATTAGACAATGAGAGGAGACAAAAGATAATTCCAATGGACACATGGAGCCGATAAGAGTTTTGAGAGTTTGAATTTGAAAGTTGTTGACTTACATGTGTTAGCATTACCCAATTTCAATAAGGCATTTCAAGTTGAATGTGATGCAAGTGGAAGTGCAATTGGTGTTGTGTTGACTCAAGAAGGTAAACTTGTTGATTTCTTTAGTGAGAAGTTGAATGATGAAAAAATGAAATATTTTGTCTATGATCAAGATTTTTATGCCATTGTTCAATCTATGAAGAAGTGGAGACATTATTTGATGCCAAATGAATTTGTATTGTATATTAATCATAAGGATTTACAATATTTGGGTAGTCAAAATAAATTGAATCAGAGACATATTAAATGGGTAGAATATTTGTAGAGTTTCACATTTGTGATAAAGAATAAGAGTGGAGTTTCTAATAGATTTGATGATGCATTGAGTAGAAAAAGATCTTTGTTTACTGAAATGAGAATTGAGGTTCTTGGTTTTGATGACATGAAGAATTTGTATAAAATAATCTTGATTTTTTAGAGTAGTGGAGAGTGTGCAGAGCACCAAATTCAAATCAATCAAGTAAGTATGAAGATTATTTCATTAAGGAAGATATGTTCTTCAAAGGTATTCACTTGTACATACTGAGAGGATCAATGAGAACTAATCTGATTACGAAGAAACATAGTAGTGGACTAGTTGGACATTTTTGTATTGATAAAACATTGAGTTTGCTAAAGGAAAGGTGTTTTTGGCGTCAATTATATAAGGACGTTCAAAAATTTGTGAGAAGTTGTGGAGTCTATCAAGTTGCAAAAGGATTGAGTCAAAATAATGGTTTGTATACACCAATTACTATTCCGGAGAAACCTTGGAGTGATATCAACATGTATTTTGTTCTTGGCTTACCTAGGACAGCAAGAGGTAGTGATTCCATATTTCTTTTGTGGATAAATTTTCTAAGATGACACATTTCATACCATGTAAGAAAATATCAGATGCAATACATATAGAAGATCTTTTCTTTCAAGAGATTATCAGATTGCATGGATTACTAAGGAGTATCATCTATGACTGAGATAGTAAGTTTGTAAGCTATTTTTGGAGAACATTTTGGAAGAATTTGGATACTGAGTTGAAGTTTAGTTCTACATTTCATCCACAGACTGATGGACAAACTGAGGTTGTAAACCAAAGTTTGGGTAATTTGTTGAGATATTTAGTTGGAGACACACCAAGAAATTGGGATTTGATGTGGCACAAGAAGAATTTGCATATAACAGTTCATTAAATAGAAGCATTGGAAAGACACCTTTTGAGATTGTTCATGACACATAACCAAGAGGTATATCAAATTTTAGAGATATGGTTGGAGAAGAGAAAAGAAGTGCTAAAGAAGAATAATTTGTTGAGTTCATGAAGACCTTGCATTAAGATGTAAAATAGAAGCTGGAGAGAAGTAATCAGAAATATAAGGATAGTACAGACAGATCAAGAAGACTTAAAATATTTAAAGTTGGTGATGTTTTAATGGTTCATTTGAAGAAAGGTAGATATTGGAACATAGAGAAAATTGAAGATGAAGAAATTTTGTCCTTGAAAAATACTAAAAAGATTTAATAGTGGAAATGCATATGAAGTTTAATTACCCAATGACATGGATATATCACCTCTATTTAATATTTTAGACTTGTATGAATATCATGAACCTGATGAAGAAGTGACAGTACCAAGTGATTATCCTAAGAAGCAGATAGAGGAAGTTGAGAAGATTTTGAAACAAATAGTTGGTAGAAGTACAAGAGGAAAATAATACATGGAGTATCTGGTAAAATAGAAGAACAGATCAATTGAGGAATCATCTTGGATTTCTCTATCTAAGTTGGACTCATTTCAGGTTGGACCTAATACATGATTCGGGGAATCATTTCTTGTAACCCTAGTTGTCTGATGGAGGAGAATCTTGGGATCTTGGCAATCCTGCTCAACGAAAAAGATGTTTTCTTTTTCTTTGTATTTTGTCTTCTGTTGCTCCGGTTCTTGCTTTACTGATGCATTTTAGTGATCTCTTTACTGATGAATTTTAGTGATCTCTTTACCAATGGGTTTTCTAATGCTCGGGTAGCTTTTACCGATGGGTTGTCTGATGCTTGGGTATGTCCTTACAGACAGTTGTTGATTTTCGGTGATAATCCTCCCAAGATTTTTATCTTGATTTGGCCAACTTCTACATTTAATTTCCATTTTTGAATTAATGTGGGGTCTCTAATTGGAATCTGTGTGAAGCTCAATCTAGGTCTCTCTTATGGATTTGAGCGTTGATCTCTCTTTGGTGGAATTCTGTATATATTCCTTTGTATATTCTTAGTTTAGGTAGCAGTCTTAGAGCAACAAAGGTCTGTGATCTCAAATGTATGAAAACTATTTTGTAATCATTTTTTTGTATATGGCTGAAAATAGGAAGGCCTTATAGCCTGGAATGTAATGAGTTTGATCAAGTTAATATGAAGGATCTCTGTTGTTTCTTCTTTCACTATGTTGTTGTTTCTTTTTCATTGGTTCTGAAAGGTGGTTTGGTAGTTGGGAGTGCCCTTTGGCCCCATCATCCATCCCCTCCTTGCGTCAGAAAACCATGGTTCACCCTGATCTTAGGGATCCCCATCAGCCAGCCAAATCCATACTCTACAATGATATCCCTCTGCTTGTCTGTTAGTCTCCGCACCAAGCACATGGTGGATGGAAAGGTAGTCCATAACTAGATATCTGACAATTTCTCCTGTAGAAAATGAACAACAAAGAATCAATATGATTAATAAAGTGACCAAATGAAGAATGAAAATGTTACAAAACATGCTAGACATTCTAGATAAACAAAGAATAAAATCAAAATATGATATTTAAAGGTTCAAAATTAGCCACTGTTTTCAATATGAGTAAAGGAAATGACATCTACCCTTGTATGACTATTCACATAGAATAGTATGAGTAACCAAGCTGATACAAGAATCTAAGGTACATGATATGAGAAAAGGTATTGTCAAGAATGTTCTCGTATGAGTATAGGCTATGCGGCATTTGAAAAATCTAATGGGTTAATATGAGTAATTACATGGAATTAGTTTTTTGTATGAGCCCTCCCCAGGACTCGTATTTGAAACTAAAGTTCTAAACCTAAAAACATGAAAATTAAATGAAAACTCATCAGAAATCAACAAAACATGAATTAAAAAGGATGGTTTTTGTGCACTTACCACTGCTTGTTAAGTTCTTGGTCGGTTGTGGACACTGTAGCACTCAAATCAATGAGTTTCAATGGGAATCACAATTTTTTCTCAAAGGAGGCATTGAAACCTGAATAGGACGAAGTGAATTGAAAATGACCATTTTGGCCCTTATATAGGTTTTGGACCTAATTTTTAACTTGCTCGATTGACGTGAAAATTGCACCCTTGGCTAATTCAACCATCTTGATTCAATATTTAGGATCAAAATCAAAATTGGAGATCATTTTGCTTTTCAAATTTGATAGTTGACTTTTTCAGTCAACCATAGTTTACCACTTATGCAATCAGTCTTTTTGGATGCGGACGCAATGGAAAACTCTCATGTTTTTCTTCTAAGAAAGCCACGTGTCATAATTTTGATCAAACCTACCAAACATTTGGTCAAACTTGGTCAAATAGGACCTAAAATAAGTGTAGAATGAGTCCTAAAATCTTGCAACCTCTTCCAAACTAATTTAATTGCTTCTAGCATCAATTTAATCATTTGAATTGCTTCCAATCATAGGGGCACCTAGCCATATTTCAATTTCACTACCGAGTGGGAAGGATTAGGACATCAACAATTCAGTGATCACATCATCAAACAAGACCCCATCACTAGGGACATCTTAACTTCATTACATCACATCAAGTTGAGATTAATCAATGGAAACCCAATCAATTATCGTATACACTGACGGATACTCTTCAAAGTAGATAGATCAGTCTTATACGAGTCATTTATTCCTACAACTAGACACATTAATCAAATTGGCTCCATCGCTTCAAACGAAGTAAATTTTTCTAATCAACCTCTTAATGATAATCAGTTTCATCACTTCAAATAGAACTAGTTATTCGTTCAAACAAATCCAAAGGCTTAAGAGTTCTTGACAATATTCAGTTTCATTGCTTAAAATCAAGTTTAGCATTTTGTTCTTTATCTTTTGATCGATATTTATCCAATCAAGAATGGAGACGGTCTTATTTGAAAGAATGGTTTCACCACTTAACATCAAACTATTCTTCATCTCGTCACTAACTGATCTTTGAACCAATGTGTTGATTGCACATTATTATAAAGAGGAGAAAATGTAATGACCTAAAAGTAATCAACTAAACCCTAGACCCCTAATCTTAATCAATCATCAAGAAAAACCTAATCATGATCATCTTAAGTCCTAACCAAAGGTAATTCAACATCTTTAGTCTGATCTGACCTAAACCATAGGTCTTAATCTATCATCACACTTGATTTAATTAATTAATTCCTAAATCTCAAAATATTTGTAATTAAACCTTATGTCATTTATTTAATTAATATCCTAGTATGTTGATTACATAAATAGACAATTATCAATTAAATGTAAAAAGGAATTAAAAATAATAAATTGAGTAAAAAGTGCATTAAAATCATTTAAATATTCAAAAGTGCATTTCTGTGTCATTATTTCAGTTGACTGAACATCAAATTAGAAACACATCTTTCTTGTTCAGTTAACTAAGTATTTTCTTATTCTCATTTTGGAAACAATCCAGTTAACTCAAAGCTAGCTCCGTTAACTCCTCTTTCAACTTTAGAAGTTTCCTAAATGACTGATCACTCAGTTCAGTTAACTAACTCTCTCAACCAATGACCTTCTTTTCACATGGATTGTGCTTCTTTGAGTCAATTTTGTCCGTTCTGCAAAGTTTAATCTTGATTGTCAGTTCAAGAGAGATTTTCTATAAAAGAAAGCTTCATCTCCCTGAAAAATGATCCAAGAATATTTAGTAGATTTATTATGTTATTTTTGTGTATCATCTTTCATTAAGCATTTAGCATTTTAGCATATTTACATGTTTCAAGTATTTCATTTGATAATCTAGGAACATCTCATATGGGTTTTAAAAAAAAATAAGGTAATTATTCGAGGAATCTTTTTGTACTCACATCATAGAATAATCATTTTTTTTCTAAATCCTTCATTTAGATAGTGTTAAGTCACTAGGATGATCTGAGAGCAAACTCATAATCCTGCCTACTAGAAGGCAATAGGTTGATTTAGATTAATATATTGTTATTATAGATCAATGCTTTCTAAGAATTAACTATGAAATGACCTATTGAAGTGTTTGTGTTGTCTAGACGTCCACATTTAACACACATAATAATCTTGAGTTTAAATTAATTTAGCAATTTATTACAATACTACTATAGATTTCAATAGGAATAAATTGACATTAATAATATAATACTTGTAGTAATGTTAGCCTTATTATCTTAGTGTACTAATGTTAGTAATCATGTTAATATAATAATATTAAAATATAATAATGATAATAAAAATGTATTTATTACTAATCTTATTGTGTGATGTTAAAATAACAATGTAATTAGTTGTTTAAGCAAGGCTTATAGTGTTTGATCTTGGTTTATAGTCTAGTTCTATAGTTTGATCATGATAGTTTGCAATATATATTTATTGTATCATTTTTAAATTACATAATATAATTATTTATTAACCATTAATACAACAATAAAATCTTTAAAATTAAATAATATCATAAACTGTCATAACCATTAAGTTTATCGACTTACTCTCCCATTCATAAGTCACAATATGAAATTAAAACTTAATGTAGTTATATGAATGACTATGTGGTGTGTGCATCAATCCCATCCTATCATTTACAACCAAGAAGATAGACACGTCTACCTTACCAACAAAACTGATCCTTTTCTATTAGACCAGATGACATATTAATATAGGTTGTCATATTTTGCACTCAAAATTAAACTGACATGAGTAAATGAAGAGAATATAAGAATGTATAAATGGATTCTAATTGGTATAAATTCTAGCATAAGAATATGTCTGGACTATCATAGGTTCAACATAAAGTTGAACTAAAAAAAAACTAGAAGAGAAGAAGGGTTCTCTTACAAACTAGCTCCTTACCGAGTTAGAGTTAGAGTTAGAGTTAGAGAGGCACTACACCCACAAACTCCTCTTCTGTTAAAAATGGTAATTTTTTGTTGTTAGGAAATCAAAAAAGCATCAGAAAGACTAGACATTTGAGTTCCCATTAAAAATTAGGGATTTGGATGATAACAAAAATCATTCACACCAAACAATAAAATATAAAGTTTAGATTTGGCTAATTCCATAGATTACCAACATTCCCAGTTTTGTCACTAGGGTTAATCAAATTCCTCTTGGAGGTAGAGAATGTTCTAAGACATCAGACCAATATTCAAATGCACAATTTCAACACCAAAAGGAAGTGGTGAATGCTAATAATATCCATACAAGTCACGTAAACCCTATCATCAAAGGGCAACTAGACCAAATCCTGCCCCTCACACAATTGTAAATATCAATAGATAAAAATATGATCTACGAAGGTTGCAACCCATAAACATCTCAATGAAAAAAGAAAAGGAAAAGCCTTGACAAATCCAAAGGGGGGAGGGGGGGTTACATAAAAATTTTCATCCATAACACCATGATGGATGCAAGGTAGATTCATTTTAGAAAGCTTGGACTTTTTGCAAACTAGAGTGGATTAGGGAAGCATATCAAGAACATTGTGAGTTAGTGGAACTCGACATTCCCAAACCAGGTAAGTATTTCTATCCTTCCAGATAATTTTCTATATATAGATTGCAGGGAAGAGTCATTAAAAAAGGAATTTAACTATGGCAAGGGAGTAATTTACAAAGGTTTTAGTTTTCATTTTATAGATTGCAAACTAAATTTAAATTCTAAAACATATAAACCAAAAAGATTCCCAAGATGGATTAGAACATGTCATATTTACCTGTTTATTTGTTACACATTAAAACCCTAGAGGAAATAGGAAATGTTTTGAGTTTGTTCATATGAGTAGAAGATGATTTATATAATTATATAGATGTTAAAATCTTAATAGACATTGATGTTAATGTTAAAAAACTAGAACCTTGGGAAATGATCACAAAGCAGGAGGGATATTATATCAAGAAAAAAAATTAATGGTCTGATTAATGGGAATATAATAACTGAAAATATTAAAAGAACATACAAAATTAAAACAAAAAACCAAAGGAAGTGGGAATTAAAATAAGTATAAACAATAATATAGGAGGGTTCATTATAGAAAACCCAACCTTTGTATTTGAAACTATTGATACAAATAAGCCTCCAACCCAAGAGTATGTAAACATTATATTAACCGATAGCAAAAAGGTCTTGAATTAGTTAATTAATGAAGTAGATTCTTTCCCTAAAGAGGTAGAATAGAATTGGTTGGTTTGGATGAATCATAAAGAGTTAAAATCATAGAGAAAGAGAAAGTCCAACAAAATCTAGACAAGAAAGGAGTAAAAGGCATAGATGAAGGAGAGATCTAAGAAATAGTAGAAGAAGAATAAATCCTAGCAGAACTAGAAGCGAAATATGATATGTTGGTTATAAAAAAGCTTATGGGTATAGACTTAGAGACTGAGGAGGAGAGAAATATAGAGGTAGAAAAATATAAACATAGACTGATAAGAGAAATTATTGAGTTTGACAAAAGGGAGTTGGAAGAGAATGAAGAGTTATTTAATGTTGATAAAATGAGCAAGAAGTGACAAAAAGGGAGTTAGATAAATTAGGTTTGGCTCTTAACTACCCAAAAAAATGGAATCCTTGATCATGGGAAGATAAAAAAATAAGAGAGGAAGGAAATATTTAAATGAATTAAGAGAAATAGTATGGGTAGCAGAGGATAGAGAAAACATCACAACACTATTATAAGAAGGGAAGGGGAAGTACCTTCCAAAGGGGAAATAATGATAACAAGTTGGAATGTTAGGGGCATGAATTTCCCTAAAAAGTGTTCATTATCAAGTCTTTCATCTCAACATTTCAATCATAATTTATAATGATACAAGAAACCAAGCTAAATAAAAAAGAAATGACATACTTCAACAAAAGATTACGATTATGGAGGATAGAAGGACTCCCATCCAAGTGTGCATGATGAGGTATAGAAACAATATGGGATCCAAGGAAGGTAACCTATGAAAAGATAGTCTCCAAAAAAATAGCAAGTGGATGGGTGACAGATATCAATACCACCAAGAAATACATTCTTAGTAATCAATACAACTGTACATAAAATATTAGAAAGAAAAAGGTTTGTAAAAAGATAGAATTCCTTTTAATGCAATTCTCATTAGCCAATGTGGTACATATAGTGGATATTTCGACACCATTCTAAAGCTCTTAGATAAAAGAGTAGGAACTCAAATAGAATCACAGTCCCAGAGGGAATTTAATCAATAGATACAAAATAATAATATCAGGTACATTCCAATAGATAATGAAATATTTGCATCAAACAATAGGAGGGAATATTTCAGTATGATTGCAAAAAATTTGGATAGGGTTTTTTTTAGAAATGATTTAACAAATTTTACAAACATCTTGAACTCCAAAATTTTCACTAATGTTGGATTAGATAACTTCTCAGCTCAAATACTAATAGATGAAGAATTCAAACCTCAAAAATTCCCTTTTAAGTTTGTTAATGTTTGTAGCTTCAGTTGTATGATCATATATATATATATATA
>MU223890.1:1443626-1465082 GCA_018584345.1 Thuja plicata
TTTATTTTATGAAAAGCATCTATATTTTCTTCCTAAAGTATTGGTGGAAGAAAATTTTAAAACAAAGCAAATTTATTTTCTGAAAAAGATTTCCATTAGAAATTTTTTTTTTTTGAAGAAATAATATAATCTTTAGGGAAATCATAATAACCATGTATATACTAGTTTACGTAATAAAAGAGAATAACCAATTTTAAAAAAACTAACAATTATTCCATTCATCTATAATTATGAATTCCAATAAAAATTTCTTGAGCAATTTAATACTAATAAGAAATTTTGAACTTGATCATACTATGAAATATAAGTTTATAAGTTTGCTACCAACCATCCAAATATTCATCCAAGTAAATACTTTAACATAAAAATTATGAAATTTTCAATTTCTTTTTCTATACTTTAAATAAAGTAAAATTACAAGTCCCATTTAAATCTCAATCTCCTTCTAAGGATGAAGGATTGAAAACAATACAAGGTTGCAAATTTTGTCATGCCTCATTACAACTCTGCAGAAAACAAATCTACAACAATAAAGGTTACAATGCTATTCTTCTTCCAGGATCCACTTTTCCGCTACTATGCATATGCAAAATCTGCAATCTATTTGAGACAACCTGATGGGTGAGGATTGACCATGGAGGCTCACCTCCCAGCCTAGGCCTTTACAAGGCCACCCCCGAGCTTAGGGATCCAATCTGGAACGGGTTACAAACAGAAACCACCCAACAAGTAGGAAATGAAAAAGGAGTCTCAAACACAAGAAAACTTCCCAATACCAGGATGAACAAGAGGAAGTATCTCCAAGAGACATTCCATAAATAGGGGTAGTGGTAGACCTCACTGAAGGAGAAAGCCAAGAATACACATAGATTACATAAGCCTCATATGGACTTGATAAAGACCATCTTTACAAGATGTTGTCCTGAATAACCTCCTTATACCTCCTAAATGCCCTCAGGCCCATCTTGGCTTCATGGGTATCATGTTACCCCAAGTTTATCCCTCCTCACATGGGAGACTCTACACTTAACAAGAATCATTTCCACTACCCCTCCAAGGCTACTCTGCCCTCCCAAGGGTGAGTGTACCTTGAAGACCCATTCAAAATAAAGCACAAAATAAAGACATTGAGAATAAACATTTAAATTTTCAACATAAAATAAAAGTTTCAAAACCCATAAGACTCCATTAATGGAGTCCTTGAGCTCAATAACACACACATAAACACAAACAATAACTTGAAATAATTTCAACCTTAATCCAAGCTAAGGTGTGAAGAGGAATGGTGTTGAGCTATCCTTCCAAAGCTTCCTTCTCCAAAGGCTCCTTCAAACTGAATTCTGTCTCTAAGGGTAGATAGTGGGTGAACACTCAACTCATCCTAAAATCTCCCCTAAATAGGCAAACCTCCAACATGAGAAAGGCTTAACCCAAGGGTAAGGTAAATCTAACCAGTCCTAAGCTAAACCACTTCCTAACCCTCCAAGGGTGAAGTCAAAAGAAACATGGGTAGAAGAGAGAGTGAGGTTAACCAAAGTCACACTCCTCTTCCAAATTCTCTCAAAGATGAAAATGACACTTAAAGAGAGTAATAAATGAGTTTAGAGGCTCATTAATGATAGAAAATAACCCCTAACCCATAGGGTACCAAGTTGGGTGACTAAAATTGACCCCAGTTACCCCCTAGGAGCCCAAAAGACCCTCAAAAACTTACCCTGAAGTTAACCTACGAAATTCTATGTCAAATAAATTATAGAAACTTCTAACCCTAGGGTAAGCTTGAGTACTACTCCTAGATGACCTTAGTTAACCCTTAACTTACCTTGGTTTCCCCTTTACTAGCCATGTCAATAATTAAATTACAACACTTGCCAAATTTGGCACATTAAATTAAAACATTAGACATGACTTAATAACATGAACATTTACTAATTTAATAACATACATGCAAATCACGTTCACGAAATAAACACATATCAATGAGGTCCATGTCTCTTTATATAGATAGAACCTTGGAAAGCACATGTATTTACATAGGTTCCAGTACTGGGTCCCCAATTTAGATCCATGGTCAACTTTTCCTACACACTCAATGCACACATCAGTAGATCTAAAACAACATGATATGAAACATAACATAACGTAAATAATATATGTAAGCATATAAACCACATTGCATTAGAACTGAAATATCCTAGCATCGGTTTCCTAAACCAATTTCATCATATTATGTCCATAAATTTAGATTCGTATGAGACATCAACATAAGCTAAAACTAAATCAGAACATAAACATCTCAAAGGTACCTTGATTACAAAATCAAGTGCTGAATATATAACACAGGATTCCACCGATCCTCAAATGTATAAAAGGTATCTCTGATAGTCAAAGTATGTCAAAGCATAAACTACTGAAAGCGTGAGAACAAAATAGTAAAACTATAACAGTCTAATGTAGGTCTCACATATATTATGCTAACAAGCTTCAAGATACTCTTATATGGCTGGGATGACTACTTAAATCTGCATTATAAGTTTGCATGTAAAAGTGGATTGAAAATATGAAGGAAAGGGGTTCCTTATATAGGAAATGGGTAGGAAAACCAAGGGCTTAGATGCAAAGTTGAAAATAGTTCCAGATGCCACTAGAAGAGAGCACATGCATTGTGGTTCTTCAAGTGCATCAAATTGTGACACTTGTCACAAGGGGATTGAGTTGAAAGTAAGGAGGAAGGTGACCATTTAGGTAAATGGACCAAGAAGCCTCCAGAAGATAAAGCTCATAAAGAGGGTGTAAGAGGAATTTATGAAGGTGTAAGAGCCTTAAATGCATATGGATAGGCTTGGATTGAGATTATTGACTTTGGATTTTAGGGGTTGAGTTCCTAATCAAGGATTAGGAATGTGACAAGGTTAGGGATTGAATTAGGATTAGGGTTAGGAGATAAGAAGGGTGATTAGGGGGATAAGGAATGCTTAGCATGTATGAAAGGGTTGAGTTGAGTTTAGACTCAAGGTTAGGGGTTTAGGATAGGTTAGGTTAGGGGTTTGAGGGAATATTAATGAATGAATTACATAAATAACATATTCATTCAATAATAGGGGAATATAGTTTTAATTAATTATTAAGTTATTTGTTTTTTTTAATAATTAATTAGGACTATGGCCAATTAATTGAATTAATTAGGGCTAGGGGATAACATAGGTCAATTAGGTAATGCTTAATTACTTAGCTGATATGTCCTACAAGGCACTAAATATTATTAGATGTGTTAATCAGGTTTAGGTGTCTACATTTTGCCCATCTTTGACATAGTGTTAGAATAACACTATTTTGAAGATGTTTAAAACAATAGACTACACAAAGATGTGGATGTAGGCAACGAATTTCCCCCAGAGTGATGATTAGGATAGAATTAGAATAGAATGACCAGGATGATGCCCCCTAGAGAGGGTGACAGGGAGAAAAGGCCAAGCCCTAGTGGCATCTCGAAAAGATGGCCAGAAGAGACATGATAGAAGAAAAAGGAAGGGGGGGAGAGAAGAAATGGAGGGGATAGAAGAATGAAGGATGAGATAGTCAGGTTTGCATCAAGGATGAAGGGTTAGGTTTGAGATGGGATTTGATTGGACTAAAACGGATGGATTTGCTAGGGATGGGATTTGATTGGACTAAAAGGGATGAATTTGTTGGGGATGGGATTTGATTGGACTAAAAGGGATGGATTTGTTGGGGATGGGATTTGATTGGACTAAAAGGGGATTCTTTTCTAAGGATTTTATGGTGGGAAGTATTTTTCTTGAAGCTTGAGCAAGGGGTATTCTAGGATGGAATACCGCCATGTAGTTTTGCACTTATTTTGATATAGAAATGCTAGAGGCCATGCCAAGGTTACTATGAACACGAGGACTTGTCATTGGTGTTGTAGAGGAATGACACAAAAAACATGCCAGGGCTGCCCCAACATCACACATGAGTCCCAGAAGAGCCATGTTTGAAATGATGATAGAAAACCCCACAAGCAAACGACATTTCCCAATGCCAGCATGTGAACCCAAATAGATTACATACATGCAAGGGTCATATCCGACTGACTCAAAAGAAGAAAACAAAAAGATCAAGTTCCCTATCCTAGGTGCATCCAGTCGTAGTATACCATGATATAAAGAATCATGGAAACCTTGAGGATGATAACAACCTAAAAGAATCAAGAATGAGAAGAAAGAACCAAAATCAAATTACAAGATAAAAAATTCAATAAGAAGATTCCTTTTTCTAGAGAGATCAATGATATGGGATGATGATTGGATTGAGATTAGGTCAAGAGGAAGGATACATCCTACAAGAACCCAGTGATGATGTTGATCTAGATTTAGGCCAACAAGAGGAAGTATACAACCTCAAGGACCCATTTCCAGAAAGATGATTGGATTTAGGTCAACAAGAGGAAGGATACATCCTCAAGGACCAATTTCCATGGAGATGTCAAGTATGAATTTGATTGGCCAAAGATGCAGTGATGATCAAATTGCTGAAACAAGATTTCATCATAAGGAACTTCCTGAAGCATAAGATTCAAAATAGAATTGTATCACTTTCTATGAGGAGACTAACCAAAGATGTGAGATATGTACAACTGAGACCGGACTCAAGACTGGACTGACATAGAAAATATATGTACAAATGGAAAGTACATGAAGCTCAGGGATTGGGATAGGATGATAAAGATATATAACTTTGATGGATGAGGATTTACAGGACTGATATGTACAAAAGCTCATGATGTAGGATAGGAGGACAAATGCTGACTAAGGTGAGCAATAATGGAACATCTAGGAAATATAGGAAATGAGTAGGCCAAAGTGGAGTGGAATGAATGAGATGGAGGAGAATGAAAATTTGATAGATAATGATATGACCCATTATGTGTGATGCCCAATTGCCAGGTTTTCACCACACATACTTGTCCAAGGTGCCTGATTGCCAAGTTTTCACCATCGGACAATGTATTTCTCTTGATATTTTTTTAATTTTTTTTCTTTTTTTTTTTTGCTATCATCAAAGTGTCTGTTTACCAGATTTTCACCAAGACAATGAGTTTTTCAAGACTTTTTACAATGTTTTTGGATTTTTTAGATAACTGAGATAAGAAGCCATTAGGCATAGAAGTGCCTGAGATGAATGATGTTGATTAGATCATTCAGAAGTTCTGCTTTAGGGGTGGATAACTGATATGACCTAGAACCAAAGCATGCAGTGATGATATATGGGCCTTGCCAGGTAACTTCAAACTTACCCTTCTTTTCCTGATGAGCACCCACTTTTTTATTCTCTTTGAGCATAAAGTCCCCTACCTAGAACTGGCATGGGTGAATCTTCTTATTATAGCTTCACTTTAATCTATTTTGATATACGACCAGGTGTTTATATGCTTGCTAGCACTTTTCATCAAGGAGATCAAGTTGTGTGAGTCTTGCTACTTTGTAGTCTTCATCTGTGATTAGGTCTTTGAGAGATACCCGTAAGGATGGTAGTTTGACCTCAATTGGAAAGACAACCTTGACATCATAGATAGGGGAATATGGAGTTGTGCATGTGGGAGTGCAAAAGGAAGTGTGATAGGCCCAAAGGGTGGGATTAATTTAGAGGTGCCAGTCATGACCACTATCATTGAAAACCTTCCTTAGGATTTTTAGAAGTCTTTTATTGGTTGCCTTAGCTTGGCCATTACCCTTTGGGAAATATGGGCTTGAGAAGCGATGATGGATGTGGAGGCGCTCTCATAGATCAACCATATGCTGATTTTAAAATGGCGAACCATGATTTGTAAAAATGGTGGATGGAATGCCAAAGTGGAAAATGATGTGGTATAGGATAAACTTGAAGATTTGGATGCCTGTCGTGAGGGTAAGTGTGATCACTTCAAACCACTTAGTAAAGTATTCAATTGTTGTGATGATAAATTTGTGTCCCTCAGAGGACATGGGAGTGATCTTACCAACGATGTCGAAACCCCAACATGAGAATGACCAAGAAGGTGCAATAGGATGTAGCTCTTGTGCTAGTGCATGGATCTAATTTGCATGCTACTGACATGGTAAGAATTTTTTTACAAATTCACAAGAATCATGTTCCATAGTAGGCCAATAATACCTGTCTCTAAGAAGTTGTTTATCTAGGACCATGCCAATCATGTGGGCACTGCAGATTCTAGCGTGCACATCTCACAATGCCTGGGCAGCTTCAATTTCATCTAAACACCTAGAGAGAACATTATGATAACCGTGATGATATAAGGTGTCGGTTACAATGGTGTAGCAGGAAGCTCTTCAAACAAGGTTTTGGCATTGAGTTTTGGTGAGATGGGGGGATATGATACCACTCTTTAGATAAGCATGGATGTCATGGTACCATGGGGACTGAGGACCAACCAAGACACATAAATGATTAATGTCATCACTCTCGTAAGCTGGTGAGTGACGTTTCTCAACCAAGAAATCATACTGTGTTGCATCACGTGGTATTTCTAAAAGAGATCCGATCATAGCCATTGCATCGGTAGCTTTGTTTTGTAGATGTTGCACTTGAATGATTTGTAGATTGATAAAACACTCCTTCATTTTTTCTACCATCTCTTTGTAAGGTAACATCTTATCATCTTTCATTTGGAATTCATCTCACACTTGCTTTATCATTAGCTGAGAATCACCAAAGACTTGGATATTTGTGATGTTCCACTAGATGGCCATGCTGAGTCCTCCAATCAGTGCCTCATTTTTTGCTATGTTGTTAGTGCAAGAAAATCCTAGTTTGAATATTTTGGGATGTACTCACCTTGTGGGGTAACAAACAAGATTCCTGCCCCAGAACCATGAGATGTATATGAACCATCAAAGAATAACTTCCAGGCTGGTTGTTCCATGATCATGCATAGATGTTCATCAGGAAATTCCATGACTAACATATATGTGTCAATAAATGGTGCCTCTTCTAACTGATCTGTGATGACTTGACCTTTGATAGCTTTTCTGTCAATATATTAGATGTCAAACTCTTTGAGAATCATTACCCATTTAGCCATGTGTCCTGTGAGAGTTGTTTTAGATAGAAGATCTGGTGCAGAGCACCCTAGGGTTTTTCACTCCAAGCCCTAGTAATGGTCAGAGTGATCATGGAGCAGATCACGGTTTTCCAAAACCTTAACAGCTTCTTAACTCATAACGCAAAAGCAGGGGTGTAAATCAAAAAGACCTTCGAAGAAATGGTGACTGTCTAGCGGGAACCGGTTATGTTATGCTTATCACACAGTCACAAGGAGTTGGGTGGTTAAATTGAAACTGTTGCGACAAGGCGACAATCATGTATCGCACAGTCACAGGTGAACAACAGTTAAGTGAAAATAGGGCGCGACAACGCGATGACATGGTATCGCAAGCTCGTGAGTTGATGGGCGGTCAGTCTGGAAATGGTGCGACAATGCGATGATAGTATAATAATGCAGTCAGCAAGGTGAGTGGCGGTTAGTGAAAAGCGGTGCGACAGGGTGATGACCATGTATCACATAGTCGCCGGAGAATAGACAGTTAGTTTTCTGAGTGTGCGAGAGCGCGACTGCAATGCACTGCAAAGTCACAGAACAAAGGGTAGTTCATTTAGGTGTGTTGCGAGCACGTGATTACAATGCATCGTAGGGTCGCAGATGAATCGGCAGCTCGTCTATAAGAGGTGCGAGAGCGCAACATCAATGTATCGCGTACTCCTAGAGCAATCGTCATCTCGGTTCAAACTATTGCGAGAACGCGACAACAAGGCATCTCAGAGTCGTAGGATAATTGTCAACTCATTTCAAAGCATTGTGAGTGCGCAACAACAGGGTATCGCAAGGTCGCAGGGTTAAGGCATGCATATTTTTTATGACTTGCGACTATGCGATTAAACATCTGGAGTAAGTTAAGCATCTGATCGAGCTGAGAAAGAGCTGTGACACCACGACTGTAAAGAAGAGAATAGATTGACTTTCCAACCTGGCAGATGGAAGTTGAAAAGTCATAAATGAAAAAACAAAAGAGAATTCCATGGAGGAGAATGTTGTCCACGTGGACAACCATGCTGAGGATGACGGGATGATAGTTGCAGGAGGAAGATGAAGAGCCGAGGTAGTTAGAATCTTCAGACGATAGGTAACCTAGAAACGGTTACAATCAAGAACAGGCCGAGTTATAAAATGGAAGATAGAACCATGTGGGAAGAGGTTGGAGAAATTAGAGACCGAGAAGAGTAGCGGAGAAGATTTCAGTTACATTGTAAATTTCTAGTTTTCAATAAAGGATAGTTTCTTGTGTGTTCTGTGTGTGTGTTTCCACTGTGTACAAACTTCAGTAGAGTAGGATTTTGAATTCAATTCAGTTCCATGGATACCTTTTGACCCTCATAATTAGGCTTATGGAGTGTGACCGTCAAAAGGTACCCATCATGTATTTTTATTCTATTTTTTTGTCTGTGTCTGAGAAGTGGTTAACCAGAATTGTAGACAAGTCCTAGGCGAGCTAAATGGTCCGGCTAGAGAACTTGTAGGAGAGAGAGATAGAAATGAGAAGGTGCATGACTGACTTTATTCAGTCATGGAGAGAAAGATAAGATGAAGAGTGAAGCGTTTCAGTGGGTAGGAAACCAGAGAGAGAAGGAGTATAACAATCCTTCTGATTAGGGTCTATGAGTAACCCTAAAAGACTCAAGAGTGAGTCTAGAGGATCCTGAAGCGAATAGGGTCTAGAGTGATATTCCTAGAGGAAGTAGGAGTCTAGGAAAGGAAGGTGAACTCCCCATCAAGATCCTTGAGTGGGTCTCCTTTTGATATAGGCTTGACTGTGTGGCTGAGCATGTAGTGATGAATCTTTTGAGTGGCAAAGACCACTGCTAGGCATCCTTTTTCCATTGGTGTATAATTTATCTCATAACCCACCAACATGCAGCTGATTTAGTAGATAGCACACTCCTTTCCATTGTCATCTAACTGGGCCAAGAGTGCCCCCAGTGCTGTTGTTGTTGTAGATATATATAATATGAGAGGTTTTCCTGGTGTAGGTGGCACTAGAATTGGTGAATTTGGTAGATATTCCTTGATTTTGTTGAAGCTTCTTTGGCATATAGGATCCCATTTGAAACTATGATCTTTCCTTAGCAAATGCGTGAAAGGTTGGTATTTGTCTGCAAGATGTGATATGAAGCGACACACTGATTGAAGCTTTCCTTGTAGGCTACACAACTGTCTGAGTGTCTTTTGTGGAGGCATTTCCATGATTTATTTAACCTTTTTAGGATCTATCTCGATGCCATGCCTTGAGATGATGAAGCCAAGAAGCTTTCCTGATGTAACTCCAAAGACACGTGTTCCCAGCAACATACATCCCTGTCAGTTTCAAAACCTTATGGGTCACTTATCCAAATCTTATGCTATATCTTTTAAACCCACCAACATGCCATCTATTGAGCCTAATCATATCCTATCTCTTCTCATTGCTGTCATGATCTAAAATTGTGTTGTTAAGTGAGTCATGATAGATAATGGTTCATCCTTGAATCTATGTACTTTAAAATTTGTAAAGCAACTAGGATACACTAAAGATGATATCATGAATAATGTCATCACAATCAAGGCCTACGACAATCTAGAATGAACATTAGAAGGTACAATCTCCTTTCCCATTCAACTGGGCTTGGCAGTACAAGAGACAACTTTCCATGTGGTCGATCTTGACCTCCCATACAACATCCTACTTGGACACCCGTGGATTTACTCTATGCAATCTGTCCCTTCAACCTATCATTAGTGTATCAAGTTTCCACACAATGGAGTTGAGATCACTATCCATGAAGATCCCAAGCCCTTTGCACACTTCCATGTGTTGGAAGCCTCCCATCTAGATTCAAATCATTGTCCTAAGACTAACATTGGCACATCCATTGCCAGTTCCTCCAACCCCCTTCTAGATCTAAACACTAACCTTTCATCAGCTTTGTCCACTATCAAGATCGACCACCAAGGCTATGGAGAATACATTCTAATTGATGCTTTCTCTATTGGAGCCCTTCAAACTGATCCACATACACATGGGAGTCCGTCCAATTACATTGAGAAAATGCCACCTGAACTAATGCAATTGGGCCCTACCACCTTTCTTTGTCATGATATTTCAAATAGCTAGGAAATGACACCTGATATCAATCAATGTCTCTATAAAGATCCCACACCTCCTGACAGTGGCCTCCTAAATTGCTTCAAAGATAAATATCCCTCTACCACAAATTGGTCATCAAAAAGTGAAACTATCAAGGAGGTGGACTAGGCTCTAAAGAACAAGGCATGAGAGCCCCCGTTGTGCCCTCTAAACTTCAAAAGCACATTGGTCTAGGCTTTGAACATGATACATCTGGCCTTGGCCATAACATGACTAGGGGCACTAAGGAAACCATTCTAGCTTATCACATTGCCTTGGGAAACATACACAAATTTGAAGACATTTCGAAAGAGAAAATTGTAAGAGCCTATGACGATATTGATGATGAAATTTTCCTCAGTAACTCCATCCTTCACCTATTATCTCTTAACTTCATTGACCTTCCACTTCTCTATCCTTAGCTCATTAACTGGGACCAACCAAGCATCATCCCAATAGACAAGTTCAAAAGCATGGCCACGCTCCTAAACTTCATGGGAGCTATAGATCGGGAACCAGATTCAGGTTAGGTTTCTACACATGTATACACCTTGAACCTGGAAGCATACTTTGGGGGAGAGGAGGAGTCTAGCTGCAAAAATGAAAAGCAAAATAAAAAAGAAAAAAATGTATCTCTTAGTGAAAACCCTTCTGGGGAACTATTAGATCAAAAAAAAGAAAAAATAAAGGGCGTATCTCCTAGTGAAAACCTTTCTGAGGTGCCAGGAGATGGATATTCTCCTCTCCCTATCATCCATGATTATAGGTCAAAATAGCCATCTATTCTCATTGAGGAAACCTAGCCTGTTAATCTAGGTACATAGGACTAGCCTTGACTCACTCACATTGTAGCATCTTTGACAGAAGTAGGAAAAATGGCCTTTATAGCTCTTTTAAGAGAATATTCAAACATATTTACATGGTTCTACTCTCACATGCTTGGCTTGGATCCATAACTTGTAGTACATCATTTATCTGTGGATCCTAACATTAAACATGTCAAACAAAAGCTCTAGAACATGTATCCCAAAGTTGCACTAATGGTCAAAATAGAACTTGAAAATCTCTTAGAAGCTAGAATCATAAGAGCAATAGATTACTCAGATTGGATTTCCAATATGGTCCCAGTCTCTAAGCTAGATAACTCCATCAAAATCTACACCAACTTCTGAGATCTCAACAAAGCATGTCCAAAAGATGAAATTCCATTGCCTAATATTGACATGATAGTGGACCTTATCGCCGGACATGAGATGTTGTTTCTCATGGATATGTTTTTAGGATACAACAAGATTTGTATAGTAGAAGAAGATCATCATAAGACAACATTTACAACCCCATGGAGTACCTTTTGTTACAACATGATGCCATTTGGGCTAAAAAATGCTGGAGCAACATACCTGATGGCCATGACTGTCATCTTTCATGACATGATCCATAAAATCCTTAAAGATTACATGGATGATATATTGGCTAAGTCAAAAAATAGAATGGATCACCTAAATGATCTAGAGGTAGTGTTTTATCGACTTTGAAATTATGGTCTCAAGCTAAATCCAAAGAAATGTGTCTTTGGAGTTACATCGGGAAATATTCTTGGCTTCATCATCTCAAGGCCTAGAATCAAGATAGATCCTAAAAAGGTTAAAGCAATCATGGAAATGCCTCCACCAAAGACACTCAAATAGCTGTGCAATCCACAAGGAAAGCTTCAATCAGTGTGCCACTTCATATCACAACTTGTAGACAAATCCCAACCTTTCACACATTTGCTAAGGAAAGATCATAGTTTCAAATGGGATCCTATATGCCAAAGAAGCTTTGACAAAATTAAGGAATATCTTGAAAATTCACCAATTCTAGTCCTGCCTACACTGGGAAAACCTCTCATATTATATATATCGGCAAAAACAATAGCACTGGGGCACTCCTGGCCCGGTTAGATGATAATGGAAAGGGGCGTTCTATCTACTACATCAACCGCACATTGGTGGGTTATGAGATAAATTATACACTAATGGAAAAAATCATGCCTAGCAGTGGTCCTCACCACTCAAAAGCTTCATCATTACATGCTCAGTCACATAGTCAAGCTTATATCAAAATTAGACCCACTCAAGTATCTTCTATTTAAAAAAACTCTCACAGGCCACATGGCTAAATGGGTAATGCTTCTTAGCTAGTTTGACATCCAATATATCGACATAAAATCTGTCAAAGGTCAAGTCATCACAGATCAGTTAGAAGAGGCACCATTGATTGGCGCATATCTATTAGTCATGGAATTTTTTGATGAAAATCTATGCATGTTCAAGGAACAACCAGAAATCATATCCATCTATTGAGCCTAATCATATCCTCCCTCTTCACATTGCCATCATGGTCTGAAACTATGTTGTTAAGCGAGTCATGATAGATAATGTTTCAGCCTTGAATCTATGTACTTTAAAATTTGTAAAGCAATTGGGATACACTGAAGCTGATATCATGAATGATTTCATCACAATCAAAGCCTATGACAATCTAGAATAAACATCAGAAGGTACAATCTCCTTTCCCGTTCAACTGGGCCCAATAGTACAAGAGACAACTTGCCATGTGGTCGATCTTGACCTCCCATACAACATCCTCCTTGGACGCCCATGGATTCACTCTATGTAGGCTATCCCTTCCCCCTATCATCAGTGTATCAAGTTTCCACACAACGGAGTTGAGATCACTATCCATGCAGATGCCAAGCCCTTTGCATACTGCCATGCATTGGAAGCCTCCCATCTAGATTCAAATAATTATCCTGGGACTAGCATTGGCACATCCATCACCAATTCCTCTGACCCCCTTCCAGATCTGAACACTATCCTTGCATCCACTTTGTCCACTATCAAGATCAACCACCAAGGAAATGGAGAATATAGTCTAACTAATGCTTTCAGTGTTGGAGCCCTTCCAACTGATCCACATACACATGGGCATCCATCTAGTTACATTGAGCAAAAGCCACCTGAACTAATGCAATTAGGTCCTACCATCTTTCTTTCTCATGACATTCTAAATAGCCAGGAAATGACACCATATATCAATCAATGGCTCTACAAATAGCCCACACCTCCTGACAGTGGCCTCCTAAATTGCTTCAAAGATAAATATCCCTCTACCCACAAATTGGTCACTGTAAAGTGGAACTATCAAGGAGGTGGACTAGGCTCTGAAGAACAAGGCATGAGAGCCCCCATTGTACCCTCCAAACTTCAAAAGTACATTGGTCTAGGATTTGAACATGATATATATGGCCTTGGCCATAACATTACTGGGGGCATTAAGGAAACTAGTCTAACTTATCACATTTCCTTGGGAAACATACACGAATTCGAAGACATCCTGGAAGAGAAAATTGTGAGAGCCTATGACAATATTGATGATGAAATTTTCCTTGGTAACTCTGTCCTTCACCAATTATCTCTCAACTTCATTGACCTTACACTTCTCCATCCTAGGCTCATTAACTAGGACCAACCAAGCATTGTCCTGATAAATGAGTTCGAAAGCATGGACATGATCCTAAACTTCATGGGAGCTATAGATCAAGAACCATATTGGGGGAATATTTCCACACATGTATACACCTTGAACCCAAAAGCATACTTTGGGGGAGAGGAGGAATCTAGCCACAAAATTGAGAAGAAAAATAACAAAGAAAAAATGTATCTCTTAGTGAAAACCCTTCTGGGGAACTATCAGATCAGAAAAAAGAAAAAAATAAAGGGTGTATCTCCTACTGTAAACCTTTCTAAGGCACTAGGAGATGGAGATTCCCCTCTCCCTATCATCCATTATTATAGGTCACAATAGTCACCTATTCTCATCAAGGAAACCGAGTGTGTTAATCGAGGTAATGAGGACCAGCCTCAACTCACTCACATTGCAACATCCTTGATAGAAGCAGAAGAAATAACATTCACAACTCTTTTAAGAGAAAATTTAGACATATTTGGATGGTCCTACTCTCACATACCTAGCTTGGATCTAGAACTTGTAGTACATCATTTATCCATGGATCCTAACATTAAACCTATTGAAAAAAACCTTTAGAAAATGCATCCCAAAGTTGCACTAATGGTCAAAATAGAACTTGAAAATCTCTTAGCATCTAGAATCATCAGAGCGATAGATTACTCAGACTAGATTTCAAATATGGTCCTAGTCTCTAAGCCAGGTAACTCGATTAGAATATGCACCAACTTCTGAGATCTCAACAAAGCATGTCCAAAAGATGACTTTCCATTGCCTAATATTGACATGATAGTGGACCTCACTGCGGGACATGAGATGTTGTCTCTCATGGATGGGTTTTTAGGATACAACCAGATCTATATAGAAGAAGAAGATTAGCATAAGACAACATTTACAACCCCATGGGGTACCTTCTGCTACAACATGATGCCATTTGGGCTCAAGAACACTAGAGCAACATATCAGAGGGCCATGAGTGTCATCTTTCATGACATGATCCATAAAATCCTTGAAGATTATGGGGATGATATATTTTCCAAGTGAAAAAATAGAATGGATCACCTAAATGATCTAGAGGCAGTGTTTGATCAACTTTGACTTGCTTAACAACACAATTTCATACCATGACAAAAATGTGAAGAGGGAGGATATGATTAGGATCAACAGGTGGCATGCCAGAATGTAAGCCATGAAATCAAAGATGTTAGGAGCATAATCAACTATTAAAAACACTCAAAAACTTAAAAAACTAACTACATACAAGATTAAACCTTAAATAAAAATGTGAAATAAGCTTATAGAATAGGACATGAAAACTTCCTCAAAGCCTATTCAAGATCCTATTTGATAATTAGCTATGTCTATTTGCTTATTAAAAGATGCTAATTAAAAATAGATGTGACCTTAGACTATATTATGCTAACAAGCTTCAGGATACTCTTAGATGGCTAGGATGATTATTTAAATCTGCATTATAAGTTTGCCTGTAAAAGTGGATTGAGAATATGAAGGAAATGGGTTTCTTATATAGGCAATGGGTAGGAAAACCAAGGGCTCAGATGCAAAGTTGAAGAGAGGTCCAGATGCCACTAGAAGAGAGCACATGGATTGTGCTTCTTCAAGTGCATAAAATCGTGATACTTGTCACAAGGGAATTGGGTTGAAAGTAAGGAAGAAGGTGACCATTTAGGGAAATGGACCAAGAAGCCTCCAAAAGATAAGGCTCATAAAGAGGGTGTAAGAGGCATTTATGAAGGTATAAGAGCCTTAAATACATATGGATAGGCTTGGCTTGAGATTATTGACTTTGGATTTTGGGTGTTGAGTTCCTAATCAAGGATTAGGAATGTGACAAGGTTAGGGATTGAATTAGGATTAGGGTTAGATGATAAGAAGGGTGATTAGGGGGTTAAGGAAGGGGTAGCATGTATGAAAGGGTTGGGTTGAGTTGAGAATCAAGGTTAGGGGTTTAGGATAGGTTAGGCTAGGGGTTTGAGGGAATATTAATGAATGAATTACATAAATAGCATATTCATTCAATAATCATGGAATAGGGTTTTAATTAATTATTAAGCTATTGGTCACTTTTAATAATTAATTAGGACTATGGCCAATTAATTGAATTAATTAGGGCTAGGGGATGACATAGGTCAATTAGGTAATGCTTAATTACTTAGTTGATATGTCCTAGAAGGCACTAAATATGATTAGATGTGTTAATCAGATTTAGGTGTCTACAATATATAAGGCAAATGTAATGTTCTCTAGTTACTATATCCTTGTATCATGATCTAAGGTGATATGAAAATTACATATCATGATCTAAGGTGATTACTCATATCATGATCTAGGGTGATATGTAAAACTAGGTATCACATGTTAGGTGATATGTAAAACTTGGTATCATGTATTAGGTGATTCCTCATATCACATTTTAGGTTATATGTAAAACTTGGTATAACGTGTTAGGTGATTCAACATATCACATGTTAGGTGATATGTAAAACTTGGTATCATGTGTTAGGTGATTCCTCATATCACGTGTTAGGTGATATGTAAAAATTGGTATCACATATTAGGTGATTCCTCATATCATGTGTTAGGTGATATGTAAAACTTGGTATCACATGTTAGGTGATACTTCATATCAAAAATAATGTGATATGTAATTTATTTGTATCCATATGGATCATATTAGGATCCTTCTAAAATTAGTATTACATATTGATTGGACCATATGAGAAATGTCACGTAGTAGGATATCTCTACGTAAACTTAGTATCCGTATGGAAGACAACATGAGACGTAATGTGATTGCACATACCATGGATATTTATGAGCTATGGTGAATATCATGTGACATGATATTCTTGCATATACCATATCTCCTGATATCACAATGAGGTGATATCTCCTCTCTTTCAAAATTAATGCATTTATTACCTTGATGGATTTTATCTTCTATAGCTAAAAGGCAGTGTTGATGTTTTGTGTAGCTATGGTGAAGGTCATATGTGTTGACAAGGGAGACCAGTACACATTTTGTTTGATCATCCTCCCTAGCTAAGAGGGAGTGTTAATGTCTGTAGCTTTAGTCATATGATCATTTAGAATACATATAATATATATATATAGATTACTAATAATATATTGTATTTGTGGAGATAGTGATATGTTGGAAAAACTGACCAATAGGAGGCTCTACAAGTTGGTTCAAGGATTTTGGAAATCATGAAATACATTTGTAGTAGGAGGACCCGTGGCCCTCCATACTTTTTTCATGGCAGGATATGTGGCCTCATTCCATGTTTTCCCTTTATCCCTTGTTTTTCTTTGTTTTTCCACCTTTTTCTTCTTTCCCATTGGTTTTTCTTGTCTCTTGTTGTTTCTCATGTGTGTGCCTTGCTGCACCCCTTTCCATTATTTCTTCCCTGATTCGGCCCTGGCTCACTTGAGTGTGCCATTTATTTTTGATTGATGAGAGCCATCTAGTGGTGGGATCTTTTTTATTTTCCATGAGTTTCTTTCTAATGGATGCAGAGGTTCATAATGATGGAAATGATGGCCTTAGTGGTAGTAAAAAGGTTGGTGAAAATATTCTTAATATACCCAGTGAGTTGATTAAATCCTCCTATAAATTGATTTTTGTAGAGGAAATGGTTCTACTAGATGCATCACAATTTGAAGTAGTTGTTAACAATGGATGAAAGCCTCTCAGTGCTGATGGACATAGACCAGGAGGAGATAATAGTGGAGATATAATAGAATACGGGGGAGGGGAGAAAGATGGAGGAGAGGAAGGTAAGACCCTATCGCCCGACCCTAAGATCCTCACTCTCTCTCCAAACATGGAAATGGTAAATTCTATCAAAACTTAACAGTCTCGATTAAAAAATATCGCCATTTTTTTTATGACTATGAAGTTTCTCCCTGCTAGGAAGTTTTTAGATTACTGGATTGGGAATGTATGGGGAAAAAAATGGTTTTAATGGTTAGTTTTAGTGGTATGGTGCATAGAGGATTATTGTTTTTTTTTTTTCAAGAATCATGCAATGCAAGAAAAATTTTTAAACAAAGGATTCTGGAATGTTGGGCAAACCGTGTACATAGCCCTCACACGGGTGCCTAGTTTTAGCTTTAAAAATGTCATCTCTCGGTCTTCTCCTTCATGGTTATAAATTAGGACTATTGATGCAGGAGCATCCTAGGGTAATTGGCAATCCTACTCAACCAAAAATATGTGTTCTTTTGTTCTTTAGCTTGTTTGGAGACTTCTTGGTGAAGCGCTTTATTGCTCGGGTTTCGGTCGCTTAGGCATACTTGTTTGGAGTTGGTATCTGTTGCTCAAGTTCTGTCGCTCGGGAATGCTTGTTTCAAATTTGTTTTCTATCGCTCGGGTTTGTCTTTTGTTTCTCAGGTATGCTTGGCCTGAATTGTGTTCTATTTTTTGGGGTGTTCTTTGCCTGAGTAACTTTGTTTCTCGGTCATCCTTTGCCCGAGTTGTTTATTTTGGAGTTGGATATGGTGGCCAACTTCTACATTCAATTTCCATGGGAAAATTAATGATGGATCCTACATTGGGGCTTGTATGGACCTAAATCTAGTGGATTTAATGACTATTGTAGCTGACTTGTGCATTTAATATTTGTTCATTGTGGATTGTAATGGTTGACTGACATTTAATTATTGTTTGCATGTTGAATTGTTTATGGTTTATACAAAAGGGAGTCTAGGTTGATGTTTAGGCATATGATAGACATGAGAGAGACATGAGGATGAGAAGATAGATAGAGGATATCAAAGTAAGATTATAAGGTGAAAGATTGTAAGTTGTTGTAGATAGTTGTAAGTGGGTAAATAGAGATTGCAGATTGCTTGGTGGCTTGCAAGCACAAGTTCATATCCAGTTTCTTCCACTTAGGTATAGGGTAGATGGATAGATTTGGATCCTACGAGATCTTGTAGAATCAATTCATGTAATTGGTCATAATCAAGAAGGCCTTACAGCCTGACATGTTGCATGTAATTGGAATTCTGAGATAATATAAATTGATATTGATATATCTTGTGTTGTGTTGTTTCCTCTGTGTGTTCTTATTGTTGGCTGCAAGTTTGGGTAGTCCTTTATTGGAACCTCTGTCCTTGACTACATCAAGTGGTATCAGAGTGAAGGTTGATCTAGTTCATTTCTTATGGATCTTAGGGTTTTTGAAGATATAGAGAGATGCCTCTGAGAAGATTGGACCCTAGTGCGATTGCAGATCTTTCAGAGGAGGTGGAGGGAAGGATAATAGAAAGATTCAGATCTGAGATGGCGATGATGAAGAATGGAATCATAGAAGGTATCAAAAATATTGGATTAGAGAGAGGTCCTAGAATGGATGATGGTTATGAAGAAGCTGCTAAAGATTTTGAACTAGCTGGATCTAGTGGAGATGACATAATTGACCAGAAAGAAAGATGTGGAGAAGGAATATATGGCCAGTTGCAGAGGTCTAAAGCTCGGTTGAGTACAAGTTATCAAATGGAGGTGTCCAATTTATTAGGTACATTGAAGACCGAGGATCTGATTGATTAGATCAGTGAGTTGGAAGACTACTTTGAGCTGGAAGACTACTTTGAGCTGGAAGACATTGAAGATCCACTTAGAGTAAAGTTGGCATAGACTAAGTTATAAGGGCATGTTGCTTTATGGTGGAAAGAATCGCAGAAGGACAGAGAAGAAGAAGGTGAGATGAAGATAAAACGGTGGAGGTTGATGGTGGAAAAGCTAAAGGCTAAGCTCATTCTTATTGACTACGAACTTAATTTTTTTAAGAAATTGTAAAATCTAAAACAAAAGGAGATGACTATGGAAGATTATACCAAGGAGTTCTACGAATTGACTATTCGGTCTTGACATAGATAAATTTCTAAAGAAAAGGTGGAAAGGTATGTTAATGGTTTGAAATACAATATCTAGGATGAGATTAGTATGTTGAAGATTGAATCTGTAGATGATTCTTATCAGTATGCACTAAAGGCAGAAGATAAGTTTAAGAGAAGACATTATGGTAATTCCTAAGGGAAGAAGAAGAAGGAGCAGTCATTAAAAGATAAACCAAAAGTTGAATATGAACTGAAACCTATGGAACTAAAGAGAAAGGCAGGTAGAGGTGTATTCAGAGGGACTTGTTACAACTATTGTGAAGAAGAACATTGTTCATTTGAATATCCCCATGTAGATAAGAAGGTTTGTATTCACCAAAATGTTGTGGTGAATGAAATTGCTGAGAATGAACGTGAGGTGGAGGGTATGAATCTTTTTCTTAGGAGAACTATTTTGTCCTCAAAACAAGTTGATTCTTTTTAGAGGAAGAGCTTGTTCAAGACTGTGTGCAAGTCTGGTGGTAAACATTGTAAGGTGATTATTGATGGAGGGAGTACTGACAACCTAGTTGCCAAGGAGATAGTTCAGGAACATGGTTTGAAAAGGTTGAGGCATCCTTTTCCTTATAGGATAAGTTGGTTACAAGATGGTCATGGAGTAGAGGTGAAAGAGCAGTGCATTGTGCATTTTTACATTGGTACTTATAGATATGAAGTATTATTGACATTGTGGGGATGATTTCTTGTCATGTTTTACTTGGTAGACCTTGGCAGTATGATAGAGAGGCTATCCATGACTATAAAATAAATTTAATTACTATCCTAAAAGATGGACATAAGTCTATTTTGAATCCTTTGAAAGATGAAAGTGAAGGAAGGAGGAGCTTGAGCATTAGTAGCAGAACTGAAATGGTTGCAATAGATGGTGTAGATATAAGTATGTAGAGATGTGAAGGTAAATCAACAAGTGCTAGTGGTAAAGGGAATTAGAAGAAGAACCGAGGGAAGAGTGTGTTTGTTGAGGACTCAAAAGACCTGTATATCAAGAACCAATTTGGGATTTTTGTACTGAATCCCAACAAATGTTCATCCAGCTTCTAAGAACATCTTTTTGCACCTAGGGTGTCTGATGCAAGAGTAGCCTAGGGTAATTGGAAATCCTAATCAACCAAAAAAATGTTTGGTTTTGTTCTTTAGCTTGTTTGGAGACTGCTCAGTGAAGTCCTCTATCTCTCTAGTTTCGGTCGCTCAGACATGCTTGTTTTGAGTTGGTGGTGCAGGAGCACCAAGGACCAACATGAAGACCATGAAGACCATGACTGACTGGAGGCCACCTAATGACAATTAGGGGTCCCAGGAGATCAAAGGGACCCTAGGTGATTCAAATCACATCAACTATGGTGTATTGGCTCCTATAATGTTTTGATGTCATGAAATGGCATTTGTTTATTAAAAATAAGTTATATCCTAAAGGGATTAAATAAATGTAATTTGGACCATTAGTGTCCCGATGTGTGTAGGAGGTTCTAGGGGTTTAAATTTGGCTTTAAATAAGTCTCCTAGGTGTTTAAAATCCTTTGGAGTTCTTAGTTTTCAAATTACAAAGGTTTAAAAGCATTTTTAAAGTTTAAAAATTTAAATATTTGAAAAGTAATGGCTAATAGCCATTTAGGAGGGAAATGAGGTTTTTACCATCTAAACAATTAACTAATCCCTCAAACCAATTCAAAGAGGTTGGGAAGTTAATATTTGGATGCCTATTTGTAATTGAGACTTTATTGTTTCCATATGGTGGCTGGAGTGTACGGACTGCAACTACAATATCAATAAAAGACAAGTTTAAATCTGAAACTTTGATGTT
>MU223890.1:1476969-1495652 GCA_018584345.1 Thuja plicata
AGACTATGGTTTATGGTATCCTAAATCAGAGAATACACAACTTCATGTGTATACTAATGCAGATTGGGCAGGTTGTATTGATGACAGAAAGAGCACTTTAGGAGGAGTAGTATTTCTTGGAGAAAGGTTGGTATCTTGGAAAAGAAAGAAGAAAAATTGTATTTCTTAGTCAATGACAGAAGCAGAATATGTTGTAGCAGCACTAAACTATACAATAATTGTTTGGATCAAGCAGATGGTTAAAGACTTTGGTCATTAGGTTGACTATCCTATTGTTATTCATTGTGATAACACTAGTACTATTAACATGTCTAAGAACCCTATGATGCATGCAAAGACCAAACACATAGAGATCAAGTACCATTTTCTAAGAGAAAAAGTTGCAGACAAGGAAGTGACATTGGACTATGTAAGCACAAAAGATCAGTTAGCAGACATCTTCATGAAACCTTTAGCAAAGGATACTTTTGAGTATCTAAGGGAGAAGTTGGGAGTCATTCCCTCTCCTAAGTTTGATTAAAGAAAGAAGCAAGCACATTAGTCCTGTGTGACTGATGAATGGTTGACTACTCTACTTCTAGAGTAGTACCTGTGCATAATGATTTATGGCACCCTTTGCCATTGATGTCAATGGGGGAGTATATACTAAAAACAAAGAAAAACAATGAACACATACAAGGAGCTTATACTCTGGGGGAGTATATAGTTAAAACATAATCTATGTAACTGCAGTAGTGTAGATGAATCTTTGATGAGGATATTGAGAATATTGTAAAAATAAAAAATACACCATGAATAGAAGTTGTTTTTATCATATGTTGCCATCAATGCCAAAGGGGGAGATTGTTGGAGATTTGATTCTGAACAGTTGATTGTTTGTATGTTTGTCATTGATCACAACATATAATACACAACAACACTTCTGTATGTACTTACCCATATGATGACATAAAGACCAACATGGATAGATACATGTTATTGACATGTTTACTATGCTATGTTCATACACACAGACTTAGATATGATGTTTCAGTAAAGATATGTAATTCTGTTGTTGACGGTTACAGTTCTGGAGGAATAACGGTTTAAGGCCAACGTATGTAACATGTTGATCGAGTTGCGCCTATCTTTAGGATATGTGTGTGTATATTCATGATGAGTTATGAGTTATTGATATTAATCTAAATGCTCCAAATGTGTTTCAAGAAGATTGCAATGTTATGGTCAATTTGGTGAAGCCAACTTAGTGAAGTGACACATCTATTCAGTTTGTACTTGCACAGTTGTAATTATGCTTGCGTGCTTAGTAGAGCCGACAAGGATGTTATGAAGAGTTGTATAACAGGTCCCATGATCTCATACTTGGATTATGTATTTATAGAAGGTCATTTGTGATAAGAAAAGTTGCAAAAGCCAGAGATTAGAAAAGCAAAGTAGAGTGTTAAAACAACAGAGCTATATTTATCATATATTGATAATATAGATGTTTATGTTGAAGAATTTAGAATACAGAGTAGATTTTTATATTTCTTTACAAGAGATTAAAGCATCGGCACATAAAAGGAACTGATCAGACAAGCAGTGTCACATACATCAGTTCATCTTGTTGATACAATGTGTATCAAATATCCAGAAGGTTGTAGCCTTCACCACTTGGATAGTGAGTCCTTGGACAGTGAGTCCTCCACCCTTAATAGGGTTATTGTAAAAGAATCCTAATAGGGTCCGACCCTTAACAAGGTCAACTATACTACTACATTGTATTGAACAACTCCTAACAGGGTTGAAGAATCTTTTAACAGGGATTACTGTAAACAATATAGTTCTTTGTGGGTACTAATTCCCACTGGGGTTTTTACTATTTGGTTTCCCCATAACCAAATTGATGTGTTGTGTAATGTGTTATTTGAATGTGCATTTAAGTTATATCAATCTGGATTAATAAGTACAAAATATTTAAAGTTACTGATAACTGATTCACCCCCCCTCTTAGTTATCTCTGAAGTATTCTAACACATTGCACTTAAAGACCAAACCTCTCAAATTCTAAAATTGAAAAGAAAGAGAATCTTCAAGTTGAATAATTCTCTCTTAGAAGATAAGGACTCCCTCCAAGCCTTTCAGTCTACTACTTCTCTGTCTAAATTTTGCAATTCTGAGTCATCTGCAAGAGATAAATGGGACCAGTTGGTTAAGGTATGGAGGGAATTATTCCAAATTGTTGGTACTAAAGAACCCCTTGACAGAAACCAAAATGATAATTTCTACCAAAGATAGATAAATAAAATTGAAACCCAATTACAGGATAAGGGACAAGATTATGAGCTGGAAAAATCTCTCATCAACACCAAAGCCAACCTTAGAAATATCAAAAACTTTAAAATCCAGGGTCAAAAGGTTACAACCAAGGCTAGATAGATTAACTATGGGGATAGAGGATCTAAATAATTCTTTAATTTAATGAGAGATAAACATATCAAAGAAGATATTAATGGAATTTAGACAAAAAATGGAATTACCAGGAACAAGGAGACATTGAAGGCTTTAGTTGAATATTATAAGAAAATGTTTTCCTCAGAGCACACAACTGAAAACATTGAAATAATGAATAGGTGCATTTATATGATAACTAAAAAGGTGTCTCACAAGCAAGGACTAGAACTTGAGTAGATGATTAACCTCAAGGAAATTGATGAAGCCATAGGGGCCTTAGCAAATGATAAATCTCCTGGTATTGGTGGACTCCCTTCTGAATTCTACAAAAAGAACAAGGAATGGATCTATGGGGAACTTCTAGAAGTGTATGAAGAAGCTTTTGAGAAAGGATCCTTACGGGGTAATATCAATAAAGGGTTAATCAAACTCCTACCTAAAGATGGTGATAAATCTCAGATTAAGAATTGGAGACCTATTACCTTATTAAACATCTGATACAAGATTAATGCTAAAATTATGGCTAAAAGAATCAGTGAGATTCTCAAAGATGTGGTATCAGTCACCCAGACTAGATTCATTAAAGGAATATATATATATATGTGTGTGTGTGTGTGTGTGTGTGTGTGTGTGTGTGTATGTATATATATATGCATATATATCTATATATATATGTATATATATATGTATACATATATATATATACATATATATACATATATATATGTATACATATATATGTATATATGTATATATATATGTATATATATATATATATATATACATACATATATATACTTAATTACTAGCTGGGAAGCTATGCATTGGGCCAAAATGGATGGGTAGAAGGTGGCTATGGTACTTCTTGATTTTGAAAAAATCCTATTACAGAATTGAGTGGACTTTTGTTCTCAAAATGTTAGACGCATTGAGCTTCCCATACTATTTCTGAAAATCGGTTGGTATCCTATTTAAAGATTCTTCAACTGTAATTGATGTAAATGATGAGATTTATGAACACATATCTCTTGAAAGGTTTATCAGACAAGGATGTCCTTTGGCACCTGATCTATATGTCATTTTTGCAAATTCTCTATCCTATATTATCAGGGCTTCTGAAATATGACCACCAGTTAAGGGGATCCAATTACCCAACAGTGAAGATCTCCTTGCTGAAAAGTTTGCTGATGATACTTCTCTTTTCATAGACTTAGAGGAAGACAAATTTCACAATATTTTCAATAGACTCCAATTTTTTTGTATGGAATCTCGAGCCAAAATAGCACCCTACAAGTCCAAAATGATGGGATGGTCATAAAATCCTCCTAGGTGGCTTGAGAATAGGGAATGACAATGGGCAGGTCCCTCTACCATTGTCATATATCTGGGCATACACTTTTCCATTGAACCTTCTATTAATGACATGTGGACATGGATATATAAAAAAATAGAATACAATCACCTCAAATGGAAATCTCACATGTTGTCTCTTGCTGGTAGAGCTCAAGTTGTGTAGAAGGTTCTCTCTTCACATTCAGTTTACTACGCTTCTTCTTGGATATTGGCAAGTAGTCAGATTAACAAACTTGGAAAAATTATGAGAGATTTCTTATGGTTTGATGGAATGGGTAACAGGAAGAGACATTGTGCAAAGTGGGAATTGTGTTGTCTTCCAAAAAATATGGGAGGAATAGGTATGGGGGATCTCAAGGCACAAGGACTAGCCCTGATAGCCAAATGGATCCTAAAATCTCTAAGAGGAAATGAACAATCAAAAATTCTGGTGAGGAACAACATTGAGAGATCAAGAATTAAAAAAGGAAAATATGGAATAATGCCCCTTTACATGATATTGTGTTTGGAGATCTTGAGATTAAATTATTTGGCTCTAAGGTGTTTCATACCATCTGGAAGGCATGGTGCCAGGTCAAGACTCAGGTTTGTTCATGAAGTGTTGCTAGAAAAAACCATTCATATATAGTTTTGGATAGATCTATTTGGTGGAGGTTATACTTAAATGACAAACCTCTTGCATTAACTCAATGTTGTTCAACAAAAAATTAGCATAAAAAAGGAATTTCTCTTATACAAGATTTTTTGAGGGACAAGTAATTGAGATCCTGGGAAGACATCAGAGATACTTTCAATATCCCACAATCCCAAAAACAAACCTATACCTTGATTTCTAAAGCTATGGAAAGACAATTCCCTAGAAAATTTTGAACTCTATGCAGATGTTTGACTTGATGAAATGGAATGATGGAAAAAGGTTAGTTGAGTTCTCATGTAAGAAAATCTATGAAATTCTTAAGGAGGGAACATGAACTATTAAAAAAATTAAATCTAACTCGAATATCAAATGGTCTGACACTAGATGGCTCTTTTTCTTTGAATTTTTTTGGCATTCTCAAGTTGAACCAAAATTTTTATATTTTTGATGGTTACTCTTATTGAAAAAACTTGTTGTTGGATCCTTTCTTCCCACTCTGGACAACAGAGTATTTATTTTTCTATTTTCAATTATCCTAAAAATTTTGAGCACCTCTTCTTTGAATGTCAATTTGCTAAATGAATTTTGTCCAGTTTTCTTGGTTGTCCCATAATGTGGAATTACCTCAATTTATTTTCTTGGCACAAAGTTGTAACTAGATTTGTGAAAGATTTTGATTTGAAAATGAATATCTGTTGGTTTTCTTTGACTGTTGAAATTCTTTGGGTCATTTGGAAATAGATAAATGAGGAGATCTTCCAAGCCATGAAATGGGATCTTACTGAGTTTTTTATTAAACTCACACATCTTAATATTGTATCACAGGTCTCTACAAAGATAGAGGTATCAGAAGAAATATTCCTATCATTTATGCAAGAAGGTGCTATGATCATGTACAAGAGGGACATCCAATCTGCCACATATGTTGAGGTACCCCAGGAACAAAACCATGGTAAAGAGGACAATTCTATTCTACCAATCATCTAGGCCACACATATAGTTGAGGATAATAGAACAAATGCCTAGAAGGGAACATACAATAGTGAATGGGAGAGTCAAGAATACAATGATACTTGGAACAACTAGGAACAAAGGAACAACAATGATGGCTGGGACACTTCAGTCACCAGAATAACTACATATACCATAATCACCATAGATGGTTGGGGAGATCCTTAGATATTATGTTATGGCTCCTCATTTTTGTTTATATACTGACCTCTCAGAAAATGTATAAAGGTTAATAGAACTAGTATAGATAAGGCTTGGTAACTGCAACAACAACTTGGACTATTGCTGATAAAAATAATAACATATTGTATTTGTATATATATATATATATATACAAACTTATATTATTCTAATATATGATTGATTAATGATACATTATTATAATGAATAGACATGTCCCATGGAGGGACATGTCTCTCGTAACCTCTTTCTCAATATAAATGAAAGAAACATTTTTGCATTTGAAAAACACATACCATTACACAATCACAATCTAGGCAGTGCTATTACATTTGTAGCGATCATAAAACCTAATAAAAGTTTGAGAAAATGTGGATGAAGGATAAACAAATTCTAACCTTAGTAGAAGGGTGGTGGATAGAAAGAAAGGTACTAGGTTATAAAATGTTATGTTTCAAAACAAAAAAAAATAAAATCAAATAAAAGTTGTTACAATGGAAAACATAACATAATAAGAATATCTTCATAGAAAAGGAAATAATATAAGAGGATATTGGAAGACTAAATGAGGACATTATCAAATCTGCAATAGACCAAGGGAGATACCAAAATGAAAAATAGTTATTAAAATAATATGAGGACTTACTATCAAAAGAAGAGATATTTTGGAAACAAAAGTCAAGGAAAACTAGCTCTTAGATGGCAAAAAAATACAAAAAATTTCCATAATAGTACAAGGAAAATAAGAAATATTAATAGAATCAAAGGAGAAAGGGGAAACATAATTGAATTTCCAAAGTAGATCTTAGATAAAATTGTAAATCATTTTAAGAACATATTAAACCATTGGGAAAGTTAAGATCTCAACTCCCAAAAAGAAATGCTTAAAAATGTACCTAGAACCACAACAAAAAAACAAAATAATATCATTAGGAAAATTCTCTAAATCTAAGTTAGAAAATGGATTAAATCAACTCAGCCCAAATAAGGCTCTTGGAATGGATGACTTTCCAACTTTTTTTTACAAGAATGTTGACATTTTCATGGAGAGGAAATGACAGAAGCCATAAAATGTATGAAGAACTTAGGAAAAATCCTTAAAGAAATTAGTAATACCTTCATCATGTTATTTCCAAAAAAAGAGAGAAATTAGAGATTCCAAATGATTTGAGACCTATCTTTCTTATAAAATGTACTAGGTTATAAAATGTTATGTTTCAAAACCCCAAAAAAAAAATTAAATAAAAGTTGTTACAATGGAAAACATAACACAATAAGAATATCTTCATAGAAAAGGAAAGAATATAAGAGGATATTGGAAGACTAAACGAGGACATTATCAAATCTTCAATGGACCAAGGGAGATAGGTAGTGGAAAGAAACAAAGGTACTAGGTTATAAAATGTTATGTTTCAAAACCAAAAAAAAAAATCAAATAAAAGTTGTTACAATGGAAAACATAACATAGTAAGAATATATTCATAGAAAAGGAAAGAATATAAGAGGATATTGGAAGAATAAACAAGGATGTTATCAAATCTGCAATGGACCAAGGGAGATACCAAAATGAAAAAGAGTTATTAAAAGAATATGAGGACTTACAATCAAAAGAAGAGATATTTTGGAAATAAATGTCAAGGAAAACTAGCTCTTAGATGGCGAAAAAATACAAACAATTTCCATAATAGTACAAGGAAAATAAGAAATATTAATGGAATCAATAGAATCAAAGGAGAAAGGGGAAACATAATTGAATTTCCAAAGTAGATTTCAGATAAAATTGTAAATCATTTTAAGAACATATTAAACCATTGGGAAAGTTTAGATCTCAACTCCCAAAAAGAAATGCTTAAAAATGTACCTAGAACCACAACAAAAAAACAAAATAATATCATTAGGAAAATTCTCCAAATCTGAGTTAGAAAATGGATTAAATCAACTCAACCCAAATAAGGCTCTTGGAATGGATGACTTTCTGACTTTTTTTTACAAGAATGTTGACATTTTCATGGAGAGGAAATGACAAAAGCCATAAAATGTATGAAGAACTTAGGAAAAATCCTTAAATAAATTAGTAATACCTTCATCATGTTAATTCCAAATGATTTGAGACCTATCTTTCTATGGAACACTATATACAAAGTTTTATCCAAGGTTTTATCAAATAGGCTAAAAATATTTCTACCAAATATAACTTTAGAGGAAAAAACCAAATGTTTCCTAGGCTAGGTCAACATTTTATGGAATAATAATCATTCCAAAAGTAATTCACTCCACCCAACACAATGAAGAACCTATTATTCTTATTAAATTATATAGACAAAAAGCATGTGACAATGTAAACCGGTGCTTCCTTTTCAAATGAATAGAAGCATTTGGATTCACAAGACAATAGATTAATCTCATTTTTTAATATATAGCGACTCCAAAGGCATCCATATTAAGTAATGGATCTCAAAAAGGATATTTCAATATAAAAATGGGAGTAAGGCAAGGTGACCTGCTATCCCCCTTTTTAGACATTATAATCATAGAAGCATTTGGAAAAATAATAAACACAACCTAAAGAGAAAATGTGATTGTAGGAGTTAAGATCAGATCAGAGATGTCCAATACTACATACCAAAATACTAATAGTTTGTTGATGATACTATGCTCTTTGGAGAGAGTGCAAGGATGAAGGCTAAAAAAATTAAACAAATACTAAGAATATACAGAAAAATATTATGGATAAATAGTCAATATTGAGAAGCTATAAATCTTCTACTTCAATACAAATCAAAGAGAAGAAATTAAAATCTATAATATTTTAGGTTTTAAAAAAGGTACCCTCCCCTAGAAATATCTAGGCCCCCCTATAGATTCAGGAACTAGAAAAAATAAATTATAGGATCAAATTGGTCTAAGATGATTAAAAAAATGGATTCCTAAAACAGGGAGGTGATTATCTAATGTAGGAAAATAAACTATGTTAAAGTCAATTCTCTTTGCTATTTGAGCATACAAAATGCCATGTCTTCCTCTATGTTTAGAACAAAGACACAATATTGATGTAAGAAAATGAGAACATTTTATTCATAAGGAGTACTAGAAGAAAATAAATTAGCACCAATTAGCTAGGATAAAATATGTAGACCAATCAAGGAACGAGGCATTGGACTTAAAAAATCTAAAATGAAAATTAAAGCACTAAGAGGAAAATTAGTCTTTAAAATCTAAAGAGCCTAACAAATAATGGACCAACATATTAAAAAATAAATATATCAATGGGATAGATCCAAGTAACATATTCAAAAAAATGAATTCGCCCAAGGGATCATGAGTATGACATTTCTTACTAGAAAGTAGGAAATTACTTATGGATAATATATCCTAGGATATAGCAAATGGTGGGAAAGCCCTCTTTTGGAGTTATTCTTGAAGGGGTTACCTAGCCCTATGTAATAGCCTAATATAAAAAGTAACCAACTATATTTTAGAAAATTCTTTAGGTAAACACGTGAAAAATTATTGGAAATAACGAGTGGATATCCAACAATAGGATGGATGTGGAAATTCCTAGATAACATTGTATTGAAAGAAGCATAAAATGAAATATTACCATTGAAAGGAGTAAGGAAAATAAAAATGAAAATAGGGGAAGATAAACTTATATCGAAAAAATCTAAAACATATGATTACAAAGTCAAAGAAGGATATAAAGCATTGATGGATTCCAAAGCTAGAGAGAAAAAAATATACCCTTGCAAATATGGTAGAAAAAAGATTTGTTTGCCAAAAGAAAGTATGTTCCTTTGAGAAACTCTTCAAAAGAAGATATTAGCAGCTGGTTGGCTCACAAAGTTAGTATTCTAAGGTCCATCAAAATTTCCTCTATGTGAAGAAGATGAAGAAATAGTAGATCACTTGTTTGTAAGTTGTCCCTATACACAAAAGTTTTGCTTATGGATTAGTCAAATATTATCACGGAAGAGAGTCTTTCCAAATAAACTTATAAATTTGATTAAAGGGTTATCAATAATATGTAAATCAAGTATGTTTTGTGTATTATGGACAATATGCAAGTCTATTTTTGTCTTAGAAATATGGAAAGAGAGGAACAAGAGAATATTTTAGGATTATATAGTGACCATAATAGGCCTAAAAAATAAAATAGAAGCAAAAATTGTAGAGACGACTAATAAAAGATTGAAAAGTAATCACAAAGGAGAAGTAAAGTTCACAATATGAGAAAATCATGGTATGGGGCCTCATGAGAAAATCTTGGGACAATAGGAATCGGATGCATTATCCATGAATGGGATGGATAAATATGTGCAAGGTTAGCAAGATGAATAGGAAAAGCTTCAAATAATGAGATAGAAATTGAATCCCTAATAAAAGTTCTTCTATTATGGAAATACTTAAGAATTGACAAAATAGAAACAAAAGGAGAGTAAAAAATAATCCTAATTGTAGTGAGAACATGAATAACCCCAAACTGGAAACTAAGTTCAAGGCTAGGAAGATCTTTAGAACTTCTCAATTTCTTTAAAGATAGAACAATAAACCACATATATAGGGAAGGTAATAAGGAAGTAGATAAGAGCTATCCAAATTTAGAGAAGATGGTTGTATTTTTGGAAGGATGCGATAATCATCAAGTTTAGCAATAGAATAAGCTAGAGCTTTAGTAGGGTTGGTCATGCTTACTACGAACACATTCATCCTAATTTTGAATATGGACATCATTCTAACCGGATCTAGATTCATGCTACCATTATCTCTCAATTCAAAACCCTAAAAGAAAAAAAGGAGAAAAGAAAAGAAATGTATGCCTATATAATCCATTAAGTGATCCAATAAAAAGATACACATAAGGAAATCATTGTCTCCTTGGACATCAACAAGAGAGATTGTGTTGAATCACTTTGTGTGTGTAAAAAATGTGTGAAACAAGGAGTGGAGCGTATTTCCCCATTTTAAAGAAATTGTAATTGCATTAGTAGGGAAAATGGATTTAACAAAGCATACATGCACCTACAAGAAATGGTTCCACTATGAGATGCCCCTAAGAGAATGATGACATGTAACTAATTGATTGTTTGATAATGTTAAGTTGAAGATAATGCAAAGCATTAAATCAGTTAATGGTCTGTATTGTCATTGATGTCAACTTGATATCATCTATACGGTCATGAACATAATGCCAAAGACTTCAGAGAATCAATAGAAAAGAGGTTATGATTTCAGCAATACATAAAAGTCAAGTATTCACTAAGTGAGAGATAACACCAACGGAGTGCACACAATCGGTAAAGGAAAAGAAGAAAAGTCACAGTAATACCCAACGAGAAAAAGACAGTTTTGCCCGACAAAGAAAAACCACAAGATTCCATACGAGATAAAAATAGAGTTTCCCGATGAGTAAAAATCTAATGATGCCCAACAGATGGAGATCCCAAAGCTAACTAGAGTCATCTCGATAGAACTATCAGTTGTCACTGACAACTAACTGAAGAATTGATCGACGGAACAGAGAGTTCATAAAATGACAAAATATCTAGCTAGAAAGAGATAAATATAGACTTAATTGGTTGTTTTCTTTGTTTTATTAGACCAGAGTTAAGTAATTTATTTAAAGAAGATTTGTACAGTTGACAAGAAGACAACTACGAGATAAATCAAGAGTTATGCTTTAAATCAAATTGTCTAGATTTTTTTTCATGCCAAGAATCAAGAATCAAGAAACAAGGAATATCATGTCTATATAAGAGACAAGATTAATTCATTTTCACAAAAAAACATTCACGAAAAGGGGATTAAGGGGAGTGAATGAAAACAGGATGCTAAAGAGAAACTAATGAAGAAGAACTTCATACAGTCCTGATCAATCAAGCTGAAGGAGAGCTAAAGAATTCTGTAGACACCAACGAACAGTGAAGCACAACATCACAGAGCAGAAAGTGTGTAGCCCAAAGAATTGAATAGATACATTGATCAGAGAGGTAACGTACTTAATGTTAATCCCTAAGTTTTTTTAATGATTAGTGACCTACACTTAGTCATTTACTTAGGCAGTTTTAGTTGGTTATCATTGCGGCAGAGCTAAACATTCAAGGCTGACCAACATTGTCGACCAAGTTTTAGGTTGCTGAGTTACATCATGCCGAGGTGAGTAGAATATTAAGTGTCGAGCGAAAAATATGTTAAGTGTCAAGAAGAACAATTGTTGCATACATGTCAGGATTGATTCAAAATTTGATGTAAACAGCTTAGGCCAACTTGTATGAGGTTTGGGCCAACATTTGTATGCATTTAATATTTTTCTACTGAGTTAATTATGCATTTAATTATTTTATACTATGCATGGTATGGAGCCAATCAGGAAATCAGAATGCAATGGAGGCATAAATTGTAGATCTTGATCGTTGATCTAGATCTCATTGCCAGATCCATAAAGATGTATAAGATTGCTTCTAACCCTAGAAAAGTAATATGTTAGCGAGAGATATATAAAGAAGGGTTGTGTGTTCATGAGAGATGAATCGTAAGTCATTTTAAGAAGAAGCCTAGATCAAAAAAAATGACAGAGCAGTGAAAAGTAGAGTAAAGACATATTAGATTAAGAGATCACATAAGGTATTGGAAAGAGAAGATCCGTCATCAGCATCTGAGTACATAACAAAGGATCACTACTTGAAACATTCTAATAGGTGTATAAGGTGAAATATCTTAACAGAGTGGTTCTAGTAGACTTTTTTAAATCTCTTAGCAGAGTGCTTACTTTACTATAAGTTGAAATCCTTTAACAAGGTAGATTGTAATGATCTTTAGTTCTTAACAGAACATACCTTTAACCAGGTAGATTGCATGTTGCAATCAAACTCTTGTAGCCCTAATAGGCATACTTTATTACTGCAGTAGTGAAGCTCTTGTGGGTGTCATCCCCACCCCAGTTTTACCTATTTGGGTTTCTGGGTTACCAAAATTCTGTGTTATGAGTTATACATTTTATGTTATTGATGATATCTGATGTTAGGTTAAATTAATATATGTATGAATATGGATCAATTTCTTTTAAGTGGTTAAGTTTTAAGATCTGATTCACCCCCCCTCTTAGTATCTTTCTTTCCCCATTATTTTACTTCCAACAATTGGTATCAGAGCACAGTTCACCTACAAAAGATTTTAATTAGCTTGTGAGTATAGATCTTGAGATGGAGGTTTAAAAGTTGGGTAGTCATTGAGAATCAGAAGATCAAGATCCAGCTAGCATTACATCAGCTTGAGAGAACAAGACAAGAATTGAAGAAATCATTGACAGTTAGGAAAGATTTGGCCAAACAAATGAATGATACTAATTATCAGGAAGATGACACTGCAAATCTATTTTAGAATGGAGATTCTACTGAGAGTGACGCAACAATTACAGATCTACTAGAAAAGAACAATGCATTGTGTGAAGAAGTTAGAAACTTGAAAAGAGAACAAGAAATGCAGACAATAAGACTATGTGAAGTAGTGGAACAAAAGAAGAAAGTTTAAGATGACAAAGTTATGGTAGAAGAAGATAAAAGAGTGATAACTATCAGACTTGATGAAAGGACACATGATGTGAAAATGATGGCAATCAATCAGGTTGACATGGCGAATCAACTACTACTTGCAAATCAAGAGATTAGTAGGAAAGATATGGAAATGATAAATTGAGATCTGAGAACAGTCAATTGAAAGATGATTTGAGATCTGAGAAGGAACTTAGTGAAAGGTTGAATAAGCCTAATGAAGCTTTGACTCATTTTGAGAATCTGATGGAAGCATCAAGGATGTCAAAGGACTCTTCTAGATTAGGTCACATTGAACCAAAGACATCTACTGAGAAAGGAGAATCATATAAGAATGGTGAAAGGAGGAATGCAAAGACAAAGAACAAGCCTATTTGCCACCACTGTGGTAAACCAGGTCATATAGAAAACATTTTCTAAAGCAAGAAAGGTAAGTCCAATCCTAAACCTAAGTTTAATGGTTACTATTTTAATGGCAAAAAATTCAGACATAAAGCACATGAATTTTGGGCTAAAGCAAGTGATGCACCTCCCAAACCAATATTTAATGGTTATTGTTACAAGTGTTAGAAACATGGTCATAAAGAAAAATATTTTAGATCCAATGCTAATTAGCAATGGACATCAAAGACACAAACAAAAGCATCTAAGAAAGGTAACACTTACAAATAGGATTATAATACAAGATAGAGTTGTCATTACTATGAAGAATATGGACATGCACCTAAAGACTGCTTAAAGACACATTTTAAAGGGAAATCTAAGAGTTGGATGAATGGAAGCTTAGTCTTTTTTAGTTGTTTGAAGATAGGTCACACTAAGAGAGAGTGTAGGAAAAGAGTTCCTGCTCCTACTGTTGAAGAAATAAGAGCACGGATGAACCAGACATGGGTAAGGGAAACAGAGCCAAGCAGCAATGAATCCACTAAAGTTGAGGTCACCCAATCCAATGGATCAGGTGATCACACCATCTCTAACTGAGCTATAGAGGTATGTAAGGAACTGCATTTAAATTTCAAATCTTACATCAATTCCTAATATGAAAATGTGCCAAAGTCCATATCTACATATGTAAAGATGCACCAGGACATGTTTGTGACAAGTGCCGAGAAGAGTTATCTACACTATAGGTGTCAAGTTGGTTGGCCGTGTAAGTTGTGTGATGGCCGAGTATGGTAAGCCGAGTAGCATGCAAGTTGTGTTACTCAGCCAATGACAGCTGGCTTGCACTAACCTAATGGGCAAAATATTTATTTCTTACCTATCTTGACCTTTCAATTATATATAAGGATGAATAGTCTACTCTTCATTTTACCTTGCGATTTTTAGCATTCACAGAGTGATCGAAGAAGTTGCATAATTTATCTTAGTAAATTTTGTTTCAATAATTTCATCAGCATTTCATCAACAACCCTAAGGTGAATAGTGCGAAGTGTTACTTGTCAAGGTACCCTACTCTTCATTCTCAAAACCTAATTTCAGAGATTATGGCTACAAGTTATTTTGCACCAGTTAAAGGAATGGAGGAGGATCTAAATCAAATTAAGTTAGTAAGGAGTGATGCATGTGCACCACCTAAATTTCGAGCCATTCCCAAAAGCACAATTCTAAGTGATCTAAACAGAGCCCTCTCATCAATCCCACCAAAGGTACTTATGATCCATGATGTTAGATCTGACAATTGACAGTATAATTGATGTGACAATTGATGACTCTAGCAATTTGGATGCCAAGGGTTAGGATGAGTTGAGAGACTCAACTATAGAATCATCTATTAAGGCAATTGAGGCTGAAGGAGAAAAGAGTACAGAGGAAGATCAAAAGAGAACTCAAAAGGAACCTGAGGATAAAGATGCTCATAAAGAAGCATAAAATGAGAAATCAAATGAACAAGAGGTAATTACACAACATTCACCTATTTTAGATGTTGTGAAATCAGTTCTAGATAGTAGTGAGGAGATAAGAGATACAAACAATGAGCCTAAAGAACAAGAGGCAGTGCAAGTGTTGGTTGATCTATCACACTCTGCATCATCAACTCCCATACGACTTAAAATAGGAGGCATGCTTGATCAACAAATAATTTTGACTGAATTGAAAGATGCAATGGTGATTACTATTGAAATTGGAAAAGGTATTGTAGAAACAAAGCCGAGCAGTAGTTCACCTAAATTTAAGAGGAGGAAAGTTATGAGGAAGAAGTCTCCAATTCTTGATGTCACATTAGATGAAGTTATTGTGATTCCACCATGGGATCCCAATTTTTTGTCTTATGAACAGATTGAGACTCTTCAAGAGCTACTTAAGAGGAAGAAAAGACAAGAGGAATTGAAAAGGGAGCAGAAGCAAAAGCAAGTGTTACAAGACATCAAAGACATATTTGTAAAAGCTTTTGACATGGAAGATGAAAACCCTCAAGCCCCTATTCTTGAATAGTTAGTTCATATTGTGCAAAAGGTAAATGATAAAAACATTGAAGCCAATGAAAAGCTATTGCAATGGTCCAAGAGGAAATTTGAGAACAAAGTACTAGAAATTTTTTTAGGAGAGATTGTGGTAAAACAGGTTGAACTTTCTTCTTTTGTAGGAATTTTGGAGGAAGTTGCAACAAATGTTTATTCTTTGTATAAGAGGTTATCTAATGTTGAATTCTTCACAAAGGATAATCTACAAGCTTTAGATAAATTTCAACTAGACTTAAAGCAATTACAAGTTCACTGAGTATGGATGCTAGCACTAGCTCCTTACATTTTAACAGATTAACTTATGCACAAAGGAGGATAGACGAGCTCATGGCTGAAGATGGTCGGATTAGGACCAAATTGATTACTATTTAGACAATCTGGATACCTCATCTAGAGGTCATTTAGAAAGAACTATCATCTGCAAATGAATTGGTTACAAGAGATTCTCATCTCTCCACTATAGAAAGTTTAGTAAGTCTAGCTGCCGAGCTAGAAGTGAAAATAGAGGTTATGAAGTTTGTGAAGGACAGTTGGGACTCTGCATTTGTGTCCACCTTACAACTTCATAAATAGTTTTTGGACAAGTATAAATTGACCTCACCTGCAATCAGTGACAAAAACAAAGGGGAATCTGGAAACACTGACAAAGATACAGCATAAGGAGATCAGTAAAGGTATCAATGTAAATATTTTTTTTGAAGGCATGTATACTATGAAAATTTTTGTATGTAGTATGATGTACATTCCTAGGGGGAGTACACTATGTACTTAGGAAACATTTTGGATGGAATGAATCAAAATACTTAGTGTGTTTTTGCCACTAATATCAAAGGGGGAGATTGTTAATCCCTAAGTTTTGTTAATGATTAGTGACCTACACTTAGTCATTTACTTAGGCAGTTTTAGTTGGTTATCATTGTGGCTGAGCTAAACATTCAAGGCTGAGCAACATTGCCAAGCAATTTTTAGGTTGCCGAGTTACATCATGCTGAGCCAAGTAGAATATTAAGTGTTGAGCAATAGAGATGTTAAGTGCCGAGCAGAAATTTTTTTGCATACATGTTAGGATTGATTCAAACTTTAATGTAAATAGTTTAGGCCAACTTGTATGAGATTTGGGATGACATTTGTACACATTTAATATTTGTCTACTGAATTGATTATGCATTTAATTGTTTTATACTATGCATGGTATGGAGCCAATCAGGAAATCAAAATGCATTGGAGGCATAAATTGTAGATCTTGATCTTTGATCTAGATCTCTGTGCCAGATCTATAAAGACATATAAGATTGCTTCTAACCCTAGAAAATTAATATGTGAGTGAGAGATATATAAAGAAGGGTTGTGTGTTCATGAGAGATGAACAATAAGTTATTTTGAGAAGAATGCTAGATCAAGAAGAATGACAGAGGAGTGAAAAGCAGAGTAAAGACATATCAGATTGAGAGATCACAGAAGGTATTGGAAAGAACAGATCCGTCATCAGCATCTAAGTGCATAACAAAGGATTACTACTTGATACATTATAACAATTGTATCAAGTGAAATCTCTTAACAGAGTGGTTCTGGCAGACCATTTTAAATCTCTTAGAAGAGTGCTCACTTTACTGTAAGTTGAAATCCTTTAACAAGGTAGATTGTAATGATCTTTAGTTCTTAACAGAATAGACCTTTAACTAGGTAGATTGCATGTTGCAATCAAACTCTTGTAGCCCTAATAGGAACACTTTATTGCTGCAGTAGTGAAGATTTTGTGGGTGTCATCCCCACCCCAGTTTTACCTATTTGGGTTTCTGGGTTACCAAAATTCTGTGTTATAAGTTATGCATTTCATGTTATTGATGATATCTGATGTTAGGTTAAATTCATATATGTATGAATGTGGATCAATTTTTTTTAAGTGGTTAAGTTTTAAGATCTGATTCACCCCCCCTCTCAGTATCTTAATTTCCCTATTATTGTACTTCCAACACTTAAATACATCTGAAAATTTGTAATTCAAAGATGCATTAGAAACAGGTCATAGTGTTTCAGTTTAACCATTGAAGCATCAAGTCTCTTAACAGAGCAGGACTTAATAGTCTTCTATGTATTGAGGTACATCCCAAGGAGTGCCAAAAAGGTTGATTCATGAAAGTAGCATTGGACTTGCCCGATACCTATTGACAATCTAAGAAGGAGGATGATTCAAGGATGGTAGAAATAGATTCCTGATACTAAGTGACAACCTCTATTTATAAAATCCTCTAACAATGTCACACTTAATAGTGTGTTTGTAACCTTTAACAGGGTTGGCTCCTAACAAGGCCCACTTCAGAAGAGTGAAAATTTTGGGTACCAGTCCCAGTGGTTTTTCCTTTAATAGGGTTTCCACGTTAAAAATGTATGTGTTATGTGTGTATGATTCATTTCTTTATTGTTTTGTATCTAATATATTTAACACTGGGTTGATCGGTATACTCTTCTTATTTACTGAGTTTCGGTAAATAGTTATACTTCTTATTAGTAATCAAGGAGAATAAGGATAGACAAGAAAAACTAACATACAGTTAATCATTATAAGTATTTGATGCAGAAGCATCCTGGGTGTAAGGGAAATCTTGCATCACCCAAAAATATGTGTTTTTCTATTCAATAAGGGCTATTTTGTACAAAGCTGCTATTTTTGGAAACTTACTATTTTTAGTAAGTTGGTCATTTGAACTTAGAATGTTCTAATTTTCTAGGTGAAGGTTCATCTTAGTCATATAAGAATGCCAATTGAATTTCATTGCCAGATCATCTGTATTGGCGAAGTTATTAAGGATTTACTATTGAGATTTTAGGGTGCAAAACATTTGAGCTCAATTTTTAGGATATTAGAGGCTCCGGATCGAGGTCAAACCACCAACTAACTGGCGCTTCGCAACTCAAGCACTGTAGATCGTGATCTCCCCTTTCCAAAAAGTGGTTATAATAGCCAATCAGAGCTACGGTTCAAAAGTTATGGCTTCTGGAAGTTGGGCTACCTAATCTCATGTTTTGTAAATATTTAAAGCCGACCCTTTTGTAATA
>MU223891.1:0-38841 GCA_018584345.1 Thuja plicata
ATTATCCCACATGCATAGGTAGTATTACTTTTCTAGATCGTACTTAGTATATAAGAGTATGTTGAGGCCTTTGCTGGACACCAACGAATTTATTGTATTGAGCTTTCTCAAAGGAGGTTACCCCCTCAAAGTGGCCCGCGATCAATATATTCATTCTGAGTTCTGCTATTGCTCTATATTCTATTATTTCATGCATTCTCACCATACTGCTGTAAGGAGGTTCCTCTCAGCCACAATTGACCAAAACAATAGTGAGATCATTTTGTCAAAATAGTCTAGGTTCCTTTGTCAGAACACTTCATCTTATCAGTATGTAACCTCAGAAAGTCTTCTGTGTAGTATGAAAGTTGCTGTGCTTACTCTAGGAGATAACAAGGATATAGTGAAGTCTCAAACTTTTAGGATCTCTCTTCTCAGTGAGTTTCTGATTTTATTTAGCATTAGTAATTCGATAGTTCATATTAGACTATCTTGATTTCACTATCTCAGTCTCATCACTATTTTTATAACAACTCTATCTTATCTTAGACAAGAGTTAGATCATACTTAATATCATATATCTATGAGATTAAGATAATTTGAACTTTTTTCTTAGAATTAACTTTGTTAAATAGGAACTAGAACTCTCTTTGAGAGGTTGTCCCTTTTGTTTGTTTATGTCACTCATCTTGGTAAAATCTAGGATAACACAATGCTATTTACACCTTATAGAGGACTAACTACTAGGTCACGGGCTAGAAATCAACTAGAGGAATCATATTTCAATCCATTCCCTCCATTTGAAGAGGAGCCATAAATCAATCCTTTTACACATATGGATCCTTCTTTGTACACTAAAAATATCCCTAAAACTTCACATGTCTCTCATAGAGCAACTCTATTTTAGGATGCCATAGAAGAAGAATTAGAAGACATAGAAAAAGATGAATACTCTTCATGAGTTGTAGATGTTGTAGTGGAAAAAAATCCTGAGAGATTCTTAGTAATGTTATTAGATAAAGGAGTCAAACTTTTGTCTGAGTTTGATGTATCTACGATATAGCTGGAAAATCCATTAGCAAGTCATAATACAACTAGGAATTCTCAATTTAATCCTGTTGTATCCCAGATAATGTCTATTCCACTATCAAACCAAATAGTGACATCACAAGGATTTTCTAAAAAAAATGGGCTCTTCAACTCTGGCTAGTTCCTCTTCTACCCAAAATATGACAAGTGATCAAACAAGTTCATTAATGATCTCTAGTTTATCTAATGCAATGTCATCATTTCATTTTACATCAAGTGCTCAAATTGCAAAATCAACTACTCAAACAAGTTATAAACCATTTATATCATAAGCTATCCCTAGTAGACTTGGGTTTATCTCATCACAACAAACAAGATAAATCTTTGTCGGCCCTACTTTTAGTCAATGTCTTCCAAAGGTTATATCTTTGTGTCAACAAAGGATTAAACATCAAAAACAATAGCAACAAAAAAAACCTAAGACTCAATATGTACCTCAGTCACATACGTGTGGAACTCAATACTAGATTCCTGGAAGGTCATATAATCCAACACAAACATTTCAAAGATAAAGTCTCATACTAGGTATAGGATCACGATCAAATGTTGGAAATGTTCCTTAGTCCCAAACTGACATTGTGATACAAGAAATGAAAATATTGCAAAGCTAGTTCTTGGATATTCAAAATTAAGGGTAGACTAAGTCCTATATTGTAGAGGACTTATACCCTTATCCTTTTGATCACTCTCTAACCATGCCTCCATTTCTTGTGCACTTTACAGTACCCAAATTTGATCAGTATAGAGGAAACACCAATCCTATGGAACACATCAGAGAGTTCTTTTCTAGTTTCATTGAGGTAGCACATGATGAAACAAATCTTATGCAATTATTCCCCCAGATTTTATCCAGACCAACAATAGAATGGTTTTCTCACTTACATCATTGTATTCGATCTTGGGGAGAACTAGTTGAAAGGTTCATTTCTCACTTCCATCATGACATAGAATGCAAGATTAGAATTAAATACCTTTGTGATATCACACAAAAGGAAGGTGATTCCTTCTCTAAATTCCTACAAAGGTGGATAAGTACAACTAATATAATCCCATATGATGATCCTAAACAAGACCTTATAGTCATGTTTGTTGATAACCTTGTCCTAGATATGACATTCACTACAAAAGTGCAACTTGCTCCAAATTTAAAACAATTAATTGAACGAGGAATTTGATGTGAAAAAATTAATCAAGAGAGGTATCCTTGCTAATCCAAATTATTCAAACACCATCAATAATTTTAATGATAAACCGAAGTGGTGGAATAAAAATAAGAATGTTGCTAATGACGGTGTCACTTATATTAAGATCATAACCTATCTACAACCTAAGATCTCATTGTAGGGGGCATCAACACTAAATCAAACCCCTATAGCACATACACCCTTGGAAAATTATCAAGTGCAAATGCAAGGGGTCAAATAACCAAACCACTAATCTCACACAATCCCAACCTAATATTCAACGTCAACAAAGGACACCTTTTCCAAAGTGTGAATATACACCCTTAGGGGAGACACTTGAAGAATCACTCTAGAAGTTAATCCAAAGTAACCTTATTACTCTACCTGAGATAAGAGAAGTTGAGCATGGTGTTGTTAAACCTAAGTGGTGGATTGACAACAATTTCTATAATTATCACCACGTTAAGGGTTATAAAACATCAAATTGTTATCATCTGAAGAATGCTATCCAAGACTTAATTGAACAATGCATAATTGATGTCACTAATGTTCAACCCAAAGGAAAAATAGATCACACAATTTTAAAAGATCCTTCATAGAATCATAATAAAGGTAAGACCCCTAGATTTGGTGGATACTCAAAACAAGTCAATTATACCTACGCTACCTCTGACAACATGATAAATTATCCTAACCTTGTAGAATGCCAGATTGCAACCATCAATATCAGAGACAATAACTCTAAATGTGCAGTCACTACCCTCTGCTCTAAGATTGTCTTAAAAGGGGCACGTTCTACTTCTGCATGATTCACAACTACTACATGACTTCCCAATCCACAACACAGTTTGGTGGATCAGATCAAGTGTACTCCCACTCAAATTTCTATCTTTGAGTGGTAGTACAGAGAACCAAGTAACATTAAATCAAGAAGAAAGTGTGCCTTCTACTTCTGGTTTGATTTCCAAAGACATACCAAGTATGTGAATTAAAATATCAGTCCAAGATAAAGGATGCGTCAAATATCACTATGAGGAAGCCTTTACTATTAATAAAATGCCTTTGTCACCAAGATCTTATGGTCATCCAAAGATAGTAGAAAAATTAGAGTGAATTGTTTTCAAACGCCCAGTTACCACATTTGTTAAATGAGGTGATTTGAGTGAGGAAGATCCCTTTGATTATGATATTAGCACATTTTTATACCAAGATCCTTAAGAAATACCATCATAACAGTTACCTTTGAATCAATATGGACCTGGATACATATGTTACAACAGTTTGGATATGGTGGAACCACAAGCCTAGGGGAAATACAACAAGGAATGGTAGAAGTATCATTGCCGCCTACTCAAAGGAATAAGAGAGGACTTGGTTATGACCAATCTAGAGCAAGGGTGGTTCTTCAAGGTGTTAAAGAAAACATCAATCCAAACTAGGGGCAAGATAATGCACATGCCTAGATCAGTAACATACTTCCACAAACATTGCCACATGAATTGGAAACCACAATCTCTGAAATATCCCTTGAACAAGAAATCCTAGATTCTATGGAAAATGAGATACCTGATGAGTGTTCTAGCGTGACTAATTATAACAAGTATGAGTGGGAATCCCTTCACAAATTTGAGTCTGACACCCCTAGGTATTACCCTACATCCACTAGTACCATTAACCTAAATGACATGTTTTATCACATGAACCTAGAAGACCAATTCTGTATTGATACACATGTCAATATCCGCTCCTTAGATAGTGTGTCCATTTCCCATTCTAGATTTGTCAAAAATATCACTATAGCTCCATTTGTGCAAACTGAGTCATCTCCCTACATTGACCTTTGTTCAGTCCACTCCGAGTTAGTCTAATTGGATCAACAAGGACATACAAACATAGATATTTTTGAAAATGATGAAGCAATTGCATAATTTTTAGGTCTTCAGGAAGGAATACCATGAGGAGATCACAAGGCTGGGTTTTCTTTTGATTTGGATAGATCTACATACTTTGAGGAGGAGGATCCTCTTTCTATTCAAAAAGGTAAAAAAGAAAAGAAAAAAGAAAGGTCACTAAGTGAAAATTGAAAGGCACTTCTTGACCATGAAAAAGTAAAAATAAAGACATATCTTCTGGTGAAAACCATTCTAAGGCACCAGAAGATGGAAATTTGGAACCTCTCCCCTTAGAAGAGGAGAAATCTACATTGTTAGTAGAAGACACTATTGAAGTTAGCTTAGAGGATGAACTCTACCCTAAGAAGATCTATTTAGAAAAAATTTCTCACCTAAGGAAAGAGAACAATTTATTGACTTCTTTAAAGAAAGACAAGTAAATTTTACATGGTCATATGCTGACATGCCAGGTCTTGATTAGGAGCTAGTACTACATCACTTAACTTCGCAAAACTATCTTGGGTTTTTCCCAGGAACATCCAGGATTTCTTCACCTAATAGAAATGCCTAGCTACCAATAGGGATTCTAAAAGGGTTTGGTCTTTGGTGGCATGCCATGTTTGATGGAATGTGTGGAAAGAGAGAAATGACAGGGTGTTCAAAGACAAAGAAACCAATCCTAGGTGATTGCTAGGAAAACCATTAGAATGATCAAGAAAAACTATCTCATATTGATAAAAGAAGGAATATTTGAGGTAGAAGGTTATGACTTGAATGTTTTCTCCTCTATAATTTCAAGACAATGAAAAATAAGAATGAAAGGGAAGGTCTGGTTTGGTCAGCCCCTCATGAGGGATGGTTAAAACCCAACCTTGATGGTGCTTCCAAGAGTAACCTTGGCCAAGCTTTGTATGGGGGATGGTTAGGGATATGAATGGAAATTGTGTGGATATTTTTGTAGTTCCATTGGGAAAACAAACTAGCGATGTGGTCGAATCCATGAGAGCTCTTTAAGTTATCAAACAAGCTAGAAAACATAATTGCCAAAATCTGTGGATTGAAGGAGATTCTAGTATTATCATTAGGTGCCTGCTTGAAAATTCCAAGGATTCATGGTCTATTGAGTTCATTATTAAATATATAGAGGCTTTATTAAAAAACATTTTCAAGGTTCATATTTCCCATATGTACTGGCAGAAGAACAAGGTTGCAGACCGTATTGCCAACCTAGTGGAAAGTTGGCACAAAAAATGATAGTATACTTATCAGAATTATGATTTTGGATGTGCTTTATTATCATATCAAAAATATCACGGCTAATTATGGTAATAAAAAGTAATCATATTGGAAAAAGGGAAAATCTCTGCATTTATATGGGGAAGTACTTGAAAAGACTTAATAAATTAATCCCGTACATTTTATAGGTTATAGTTTTCATCTTTATAGTCATCTTTTTCCTTTCTCTATGTATACTGTGGAGTCAAAGTCACATGTTAAGAAAACTGAAGAAGCCATGGGAGGTGATTTGAAGAGTCAAGAGTTGAACTCATGCAAAAAATAAAAGAAACAAGAAGAAGTTTGGAAGTCAACTAGTGAAGGGGGAAGTCACCTCTTATCTGGAGCATCTTGCTAGATAACTGAGAGGTGGGTTGAATCCGTCAGTTCCAATCATCCTATAGTCCCAAATACTCCTAGTTGTATATAAAAACAATTTCAAACATATAAATTAACTCGGTGAAATATGAACTGTGATCTCAAACTTAATTTCAAACTTATCTACCAAGTGGCATAAAATAAATATTGTGATTACCGATCATAGCATATAAATTAATGTGTAAAGAAAAATAACAATCCAACACATCCATACACATTAAAACATAGATTTTTAACGTGGAAACCCTGCTAAGGGAAAAACCACCTGGGACTGGTAACCCAAAATAATTCACTCTTTTGAAGTGAGCTCGGTAAAGAGCCAACCCTGTTAAAGGTTAATTTGCAAACTATGAGGTGTGACCTGGTTAGAGGATTTATCACTAATAGTTCTCCCTTGACCAATCATTCACTATGGAGTCAACAATAAAATACTCAACATTCATTTGAATGTCATAATAAAGACTGTTAAGTACTACTTGGTTAAGAGATTTTTCTCTAACAATGGTTAAACTGATATAGTAATGATCTGACTAAATATAACTCTATTTGCAGTTTTTTAGATCTATGCTAAGTACATAATACCTCTGATCAATAATCACTTCATTTCCTTTGATTCTTCATACTCTGTTCTGCTCATTTAATACTCTTTTCTATCGCTCAGTGTTGTCTGTAGAATTGCTCAGTTCTATCTTCAACCAATATGATCAATCATGCATGAAATTAATCTCTTCAGAAATATGCATGTGAGAATTTGCATGTATGATTGATAATTAATCTCTTGTATCTTATATAGACATCATAACTCATTTAATTTCCATCCTTATATTTCTCCACTTGATCTCCATCATTGATTTTTCCTCTTAAACCTTCCTTGAAAGTAGTGTCAAAAACATGTTTCAATCTCCTTCGTCCGATCATCTTGAATTTTCATAGTCATTTGATCAACATAAAAAAATTATCAATTACCTCAAAATCATAAACAAATTCCAGCTCAACATCTTAGTCAGCCTTCTATTTGTTTTACTCTAAAAATACCATGATGCATCAGTGATACCTTTCTCAGTTATCATTGTGCTCGGTATACACTATGTTTAGTCAGTGTCCACTTTTCAAACTCGGTGTATACAAAACTCTTCAATTATCGATCGCATAATTTTTTTTATTCCAAATCTTCAATCCATAATAGATGTTTGTTAACATGATTGATAGTCAAATAAGTTGACATCAATGATAATACATTAACTGATTAATGCCTATCATCATATCTGTAACTTGATTGATTATCAAATAAATGAATTCAAACATACAATCAGTTGTAGTTCATCAATCTCTCCCTTTGGAATTGATGGAAACCCAATATGAAATATGCGATATGAAAATGCCATAGAATACCAAACTTTAGTTCTACAACTATATGCAAAATGTTGTAGCTCTCCCTAGCTTGTACATAAAATATGTTTAATCACCACACATCATTAAAACTCACCATGCTGGCTCTTCTTATAGATTTGACTTTTGGAATTATATTGGAATGATGTACTAAGAGGGGAGGGGTGAATCAGTACCTCTAAATCTTTTCTTGGTTATCCCATTAACCCTTAATCATCAGTTTGTGAATTATCTTATCTAACTATTCATCTTTCTTTATGCATATGCAATTATATCATAAGTTCTTTTAGTATGTAACCATAATAGAAACATTCATGAAAATAGATAACACATAACACAAGATATGATATAGTAGAAACTCCTGTTAGGAAGTAAAAGCTGTGGTGGGGATTGTTACCCATAAGACTTCACTATCTGTAGATAAGAAGGGGCTGGTTAAGGCTTACAATTGGTCACTTCTGATGACCTATCCTATTAGGAGTATTACAGTGGAGACCTATTAAGATCTACTTCATTTGAAGCTTTAGCAACACTGTTAAGTGTGCACTCTGTTAAGAGATTTGTAAAGAACAGTTAAGTCCACCTTCTACAAAAGGATTTTAGATGTGATGCACTTGTTAGAATGCAACTACATAAGTCTTTGATCTGATGATGTATGCAATCTTTAATTTCTGATAACAGATCCTATTAAGCTTCATACGTATTTGTAATCATCCTTCCATGATTGAATAATACCTTTATCTGCTTGTCGGTAGCCTCTGTGTTCTTGACAACTGATGTGATTTGTTTCTAAACTTTGCTTGAATTCTTCCTTCTGCTTGTTAGATGCTCTTTGGGGCTATTAACAACAATGAATTCATTACTCACAATTGAGTTGAACATCTATTTATACTAGTTTTTGGCTCAATTCTTGATTCATGCTATGCAAGTTAACTCTAGATCCAAGGTTTACAACTTGACCTTGATCTTTAGTTAGATATGTTTTAGATCTGTTAGGATGCTTTAAAACATTTACATAAAGCTTGCTTGACCCTCAAGTTATGATTTAAAACAAATTAAAACTCCATAAATAGAATTACATTGCTTTATCCATCATGTAAAAATCAGATCCAATTTTTGCGAGTTCTTTAACTGACTGTTGGTTCTGATGATCGGTTTTCTTGGTCGTCGGTGTTCCTTTCTTGAACTGGTCATTGGGTATGCCTTTTCTATTCCTTTCAGGTCAGTTCTCAAAAACTATGTCACCGATAATGCTTGTGGTCGCCACTGATGCTTGTCAATTCCATACTTAGCATTTTTCTTATGACCTTTGTGTTCTGTCGGGTATGCTCGTTGTTCGCCGGTAATGCTTGTAGTCTTTCGGTAATACTTGTAGTTTTTCGATAATGCTTTAGTCTACCGGTGATCTCTGTCAATGTTTTTCACTAAGTGTACTAATGGAAAAATAATATCATCAATCTCCCCCTTTGACATTAGTATCAAAAATTAGGATATGTGCAACATACTGGGTGTATTAGTATGTACACCTATGTATACTTCTTCCTTACTCATTTGAATGACTCCCCCTATGTATATGTCGGTAAGTGTAAGTAAGTATATATACATATCCTTATATACTTTTCTTTTCCCCTTTTTTCTTCTGATATATATATATTGTACATAGCTATATACATTTCCTTTCCTGCTTTTTTGATTCTAAAGGCAAAGGTACTTACAACTTTTCAAAAAGGTGGGAATGTGAGGACTTGATCTCCTCCATCATCTTTTCCCATTTTTCCTTCAGCATTTATAGGGCCATGTGCTCCAATGAAATCCTTACATGTATATCATAGATGCTGTCTACTACAGACATCTCGAGGGTTGCTATAAGATTTCTTGCATCAGAAATATGCTGCTGTAAAATAGTAAGAATAGGCAGAATGTGTGCCTATAGTTAGGTAGTCTCACCTCTGAATTGTGTTTCAGCATCCCATATTTCTTTCCTTAGCCTGTTTTCCTCTATGACCATGTCATGATGTGCCTTTATACTATCAGCATGTGAGGTTAGGCTTTGTGCACTGGTTGTGACATTTAAATCTATTTATGCTAGTTTGTCACTATTTTCTTTTGCAAATTTCTCAAGTGTGCACATCTTTTGAACTAAGGTGATTGCTTCTGCAATCATTGGCTCTAATTCATCAGTGATTTTAGAGAGATTTACCTTGTTCAATGCCACTTCTTGGCTGATTTTATCAATTAACTTGTACTGATATTTCTTCTCTTCTTATTCTTCCATAGCCTGCTCTGCATCTATACCTTGCTCTATGATGGCATCGGTAAGAATAGCAATTTGTTCCTTAACTGTAGTATTTGCTTCAAGTTTGAATTTAGGAACAAGTTGTTGGAGAATGTCTCTTGCCTTTTCAAGTGCCATTTTTTCTCTGTGCTCTTGTATTATTTTATTTTGTATGGATTTTCTCTGACATAGCACTCCAAACTCTCGAAGTTTGTCACTGTCCAAAGTGGTAATATCCCATCTTGGAACTTCAATTATTTCATCCAGTGTGATAGCCAAGATGTCTTTCTTTAATATTTTCTTCTTCTTCTTCTTTGGCTGGGTGGCTGATTGATGTACCACCATCTGTAAAGCGTGAGATTGGGTTGATTTGGTGGGTGAGTGTCAGGAAGATGAGGTGTCCTTTTGTATCTATTTTGAGTCCACCTGCCGGTTTGGTGAAGACGTCTCCTCATTTTCCTTGGGTGTATCAACATATATGTTTTCTTTTAGTTTTGTCGCTTCATCCTGCTTAACTCCTTCACTTTTCTCTTTTTCTTCAACCTCTCTCAATGTATCATCAGTTTTGTCATCTGCCTCTTTGTTTTGATCTTTTGATACATCTTGCTGATCATCGGTTGCATCCTTCATTTCTGTATCTGTATCCTTGGGAGTGTTGGATGCAACTTTGTTTTCATTGGTACCCATATCCTTGGGTATAAAATCATCTTTCTTAGATGATTTATCCTGACTAGACTGAATATCAATAGCATCTATTAATATATTCATGCTTGTCAGCATATTGACTATTGCAGTGTCAATAGCTGTGTCCTGTTTGTCGGTATTCCCCTTTGCAGCATTGATTTCTTCATCTTTTTGAAATTCTACTGTAGGGTCTTGTCCTGTAGTGGTATTGAAAATGTTGTCTAACCATGATTCATCATTTATATCAACATCTAAGTTACCTTTTATTGACAATTCTTCTTTGGTAACTTCTTCATCCTCTAAGTTGACGTGGATGGGGCTTGCTGGTACTTGACCATTTTCACCATCCTTTGGCCAGTCTTCATCTATAATGTCAGTATGTTTTTGGCCCGTGATTTGTACCTCTTCACTATCTAACTCAACTATTGAGTTATCAATTTTGGTGATAGGTTCCTTTTCATGACTGCTTTCCTCTTAAGGATTGAGTATCTCACTCCATATTTTATGTGTTTCTTCTTCAAGCTCTATAAGCTTCTCTTTAAGAAATTTATAAGCTCTCAATTTGGGTGAGAAGATTTTTTCATATTTCTCCATGACTTCATTGATTTCTTCTCTTGTTGACTCAGGAGGCATAAGAGAGACCAGCACTCTTTCTCTTATCCTCTTTTCCTCATGAAGTGCAAAAGTGAATCTAGAAGAAATTCTATCTAATAGTTCTTGTGGTACATCTTAGTTAGTGAAATATAGTGGGACATAATAGTGTCTGCACATCTTAGCAATAAGTGCATCTTCAATCTTATTCTATTCTACAGTATCCCATCTTAACCATTTCCTAATCTTAGGATGTGTAATAGATGTAGCTTCAAAAATGTTCTTACATATTTCATCGATGTCCTCAGTGGGTGATGTAACCTTTGCTATTTCCTTTGCTTGTTTTACAGTGTCAGTTTCATCCATAGCAGAATCCTCTAAGTCCTCATCAGTCTGAACATATTTCCTTCTTTTGGTAGGTGCCCTAGCTAGTTGTTTTGCCTTTTGTTTGTCAGGTTTCCTCTTATACACCTTCCCTTTCACCATGGGAGGAGTTGCATCTTTTTCTATTTGACTCCTTGTTATAGACTTCTTAGGTGGCGGAGGAGGTGGTGAATCAGACTTCTCTTCCTCTAATTCTTGTTTCTCTATTGTATCACCGATGGGAAGATGATCCTCGGTGATTTCCTCCTTACCCTTTTGTTCCTCCTCACCTTCTTCTTCTTCTTCTCCTTCAGAAGATATTTTCAGATTCTTCTCCATTCTTTTTTACTATTTTACAACCTTCTTGACAAAAAGATTTGTCTTAATCTTTAGTTTGGCCTCTTCATAGGTACCAAATCTTAGTTGTTTGTTGTCTATTGGTTCATTCAATAGCGCCTTAATGCACTCATTGGCTAATCCTATTTTGATTTCATAATCCAATTTTGAAAGCCATGATTTTCTTGGAACTACTACTTGTATGTATGTGAATTCAGTATCTACCATGAAACATATTTCTTCATGGTGTTCCTCTATCAGATTCTCAGGAATCCTAGTTCTTGCTTGTAGCATTTCCTTAATGGTTTTGAAATATTCATGCATAACATTATCAAAATCTATTCCTAGTGATTCTATGAATTCACTTATCTGAATGGTAATGGGTTTGCTTGTGTCCCATGTAAATTTTCCAATGGAAGGAAAGTATTCTTCAAAGTAAAAGAATATGCACATTATGAGGGAACCAAACTTACATGTGTTTTTTCTTGAAGACCTTATTGTGCACATGTTCTCCTCAAATTGTTGTAATAGGATCTCTACTAGATCCATCTTCTTCCCCTGTTTGATAATCTTGTATGTTGTGCTCATAGCAATTCTAGATATGATGTTCATTCGGCTTGATTATAATATCTTGTATCCAACAACACATGCTCCAAACTTCAGCTCTACGTCGGTAATGGTTTTGACCTTCAGTGCCCTTTTATTTGATTTTGCACCTATTAGTCTTTCAACTTCTGCTAGAGATGGATACTTGTGAGCCTATGGTTTATCGGTTGTAGGATAACTAGTAACCACGTGAATAACATCCTTTGTTATTTCCTTTGGCTTGTTTAGCCATATAGACTTGTCGTGAACTCTGCTAAGAAAAATCTTTATCCATTTCATTTTGAAAACCTTGGGAAAATATAGTGCATTTGTGAGTCCCTTTACTTCCAAGTGTTTATGCCCTTCTTTGAGCTTTCTAGCATCATCACATAATGCCCTCTAAGAATTATCTAGGTCTAGATCTCCTATCTCCAAGATCTTACAGTGAATGTAGGACCTTACGTCCTCTACTAGTAAAACCCTAGGTGGGATTCAGGAGAATGCTCTGGAATCGTCAGGTTATGAAGCTATTTCAGGGTGTAGCTTGTATTTAGGTTCAACACACGTGCCTCTGCTGGCAAGCTTGAAGGGTTTATTCTTATCCTCCTTAATTTTCTCTACTCTAGAAGTTGATGCCATCTTGTTTTCAATTTAGGGCTTTTCATAAATAAAGACAGTGTGATCGGTGAGTATGATAACTTATGGATTCTCTATGCTTGTCTATGAATGTGAATGCTTTTGAGTCAGATTGATTCTTGTTGAGCCGCTCTTCAAATTGCTCTCAAATCACTCAGGTCTGCTCTGCTTTGCTTGAAAATCATGGGTGTGAAAATGAGTTTACCCGTCAGGCTTTGATAACCTCTTTGTACCCTAAGTTTTCATTAATTCTTACCAACTCATTGGTTTATGAAGATTGATTTCATCAGTAAAGAGATTAATAATATCTCTGGTGTTTGTGCTAAGCATCGGGGTAGCTAGTGGTTTTGGAGACTTCACCGATGATTGTTGGTGAGGTTGCGAAGACAACTTTTGTTGATTCAACATTCACCGATATCTATCAATTTACACTTAGCTTTTTTAATGACTGATACATTTTGGTAAGTAATGCTAACTTTCCTGTGTGTGTTCACTGATGCAAATTGTGCCCAATAACTGATAGTTTCTTTTCAATAGTTTAGAGAATAACAATATATTGTATCTTTATTCATGCTAATGTTACATTATGAACTATATATGATGGAACCGATGTATAATGCAACTTGTCATAATGTAGTTCCATACTTGTGCAATCTAGTTGGATGTAGTGATGTCACCAGATCCAATGGATGAGGTGGCACCATTTGCATTGCTTGTTCTAGCACCTTCAGTGTTTGTGGCTTTTACCCACATCTTGTTTCTCATTCTTTTGATGTCATCAATGGTATTTCCATTGGGATGTGTATTTGTGTCTGTCAGTCGGTCTTTACAATCTTTTATCACATGTCCAACCTTATGATAGTGTAAACATGCCATACCTGGATTGGTCCAACCTCTTGACCTTCTGGTCCATTTTCTCATACAGTTGGTAGCAATATGACCATACCTTCCACATGCTGTGCAATTTACCCATGTGTTATAGTCCCAAACATATGAGTTACCTACTCTTGTTGGTTTGTAGCTTTTATCAGTTTCCTTTGGTGTCCATGCCTTGTTGTTCTTTTTCCAACATTCCTTATGTGTATGCCCATTCATCTTGCATGTAGGACAGTATTTGTCCATATAGGTTTTTCTCTTTGGATTTGTCACTTTGGATCTGCACTCATGTGCCTTGTGTCCTTTATTTTGACATTTATAACAATTACCAGTAAAAGTAGATTGTGCTTGAAAAATACCTTTCATTTTGCTTCTGCAGATGTTTGAGGTGTGGCATGGTTTTCCACAGTGATTGCATGACAACTTCTTGGATCTTGGGGTTGTGAAAGCATTCCTCTAATTTGGTTGATTAGAAGATTCGCCATTCTTGTTGTACCCTAATCTTGTGTAGTTGTTGACTCTTCTTTGTCCATCAAGAAAATCATCCATCCTTTTGTTTCTATCCTCAGCCTTTTTAATCAATTCGTTGTGTTGATTCTGTACTTTGATTTCATGCTTCAATTTTTCATTCTCTTCTCTTAGCTCACCTATGATCTGTATTCTTTTAATGAGTTCTATATTTAATCTATTTGCTTCTTGACTCATAAGAATTATCTAGTTTGTAACCTCATGGTGATGCTCAGTGAGTCTTTGAATCTCTGATTCTTTCTCTTGAATCTTCTCTGTAATTTTCCTCCTATCATCAATGGCTAGTGTTCTTTCATTTTCATCTTTTCTTGCATCATTCATGACATCAATCATTTTTACCATTTGAGTCTCTTGACCAATTTGCATCATCTTGATTTGATCCGTCAGATGTAGATTGATCTCTTGCATATTTGTAATTTCTTCAACTAATGCGTCTGAAGCTTTGCTCATTGATGATTTTGTTGTTTCAAATTAATCTATTATTTCCAATTCTTTGTAGTCTATCTCATTCAGCCTGGTTGCCATAATCTTTCTTTGATCAAGAAATTTTCTCAGTTTTATTCTCGCCTCCTTATATTGCTCATAGTTTATTTGCATCTGTAACTACTCATTCTCAATAGTCATGTCCAGTCTGAACTTGTCCATTGCTTTGATCTTTGCTCTCAAGCCTTTAAGCTTTTCAAGAGAGAGACTTAGCTCTGATACCAATTGTTGGAATTATATTGGAATGATGTACTGAGAGCGGAGGGGTGAATCAGTACCTCTAAAAATTTTCTTGGTTAGCCCATTAACCCTTAATCATCAGTTTGTGAATTATCTTATCTAACTATTCATCTTTCTTTATGCATATGAAATCATATCATAAGTTATTTTAGTATGTAACCATAACAGAAACATTCATGAAAATAGATAACACATAACACAAGATATGATATCACAGAAAACTCCTATTAGGAAGTAAAAACTACAATGGGGATTGTTACGCACAAGATTTCACTATCTGCAGATAAGAAGGGGTTGGTTAAGGCTTGTAATTGGTCACTTTTGATGACCTACCCTATTAGGATTATTATAGTGGAGACCTATTAAGATCTACTTCATTTGAAGCTTTAGCAACACTGTTAAGTGTGCACTCTGTTAAGAGATTTGTAAAGAACGGTTAAGTCCACCTTCTACAAAAGGATTTTAGATGTGATGCACTTGTTAGAATGCAACTACATAAGTCTTTGATCTGATGATGTATGCAATCTTTAATTGTTGATAATAGATCCTATTAAGATTCATACATATTTGTAATCATCCTTCCATGATTGAATAATACCTTTATATACTCGTCGGTAGCCTTTGTGTGTTCTTGACAACTGATGTGATCTGTTTCTGAACTTTGTATGAATTTTGCCTTCTCCTCCTTAGATTCTCTTCGTGGCTATCAACAACAATGAATTCATTACTCACAATTGAGTTGAACATCTATTTATACTAGTTTTTGGCTCAATTCTTGATTCATGCTACGCAAGTTAACTCTAGATCCAAGGTTTACAACTTGACCTTGATCTTTAGTTAGATATGTTTTAGATCCGTTAGTATGCTTTAAAACATTTACATAAAGCTTGATTTACCCTCAAGTTATGATTTAAAAAAAATTAAAACTCTATAAATAGAATTACATTGCTTTATTTGTCGTGTAAAAATCAGATCCACTTTTTGCAGCTTCTTTAACTGACTGTCAGTTTTGACGGTCGGTTTTCTTGGTCGTAGGTGTTCCTTTCTTGAACTGGTCATTGAGTATGCCTTTTATGTTCCTATCAGGTTAGTTCTCAAAAAATGTGTCACCGGTAATGCTTGTGGTCGCCAGTGATTCTTGTCGATTCCATACTTAGCATTTTTCTTGTGACCTTTGTGTTTTGTCGGGTATGCTCGCTATTCGCCGGTAATGCTTGTAGTCTGTCGGTAATGCTTGTAGTTTTCCGGTAATGCTTTAGTCTGCCGGTGATCTCTGTCAATGTTTTTCACTAAGTGTACTAATGGAAAAATAATGTCATCATTGACTCTTTTCAATCTTCTCTCCTTGAAATGGATAGATATATCATTTCTTTCCCTTTCTCTTTTCTTCTTTTCTCCCTTCAGTGGATAGATATTTCATTAAATCATCTCTCCCTTTCACAGCAATGCCAAAATTAAAATATACAGCTCTTTAGTAGCCAAAAATATCTTTGGGTTTTCGGTTCAGATTAGGTACCTTACAGTGTAGTGATATGCAATGTTGGTCTAGTTGTCATTTTGCATCAACATGATTTATATTTTGATAAAATGTAGGTTGATGCAACCTCATAGTCATCTTAGTGACCGATAGATAAGGGAAGGACCCCCAGTCTATTCCTCAAGTACTCAAATATATCATTTGGTAAGGGTTTAGTGAATATGTAAGCCAATTGTTCTTTTGATTGAACATATCCCAATGTCACTTGTTTTTCTTGTACCTGTTCCCTCAAGTAGTGATACTTAATAGATATATTCTTTGTTTTTGCATGCATCACCGTGTTCTTAGAAATGTTTTTGATTAAGGTAAATACATGTTTTGAAAAGACCCCGAAACCTTTTACAATAAGCTACTAGAGATAAGCATCAAAGACTCTTACAAACATAGAAATCCTACAATGAACAAAAGGGAGGACCCAAAAAGACACCCTAGACTGAAAATAGGAAAATAAAAGAACTGCTAAAAGAACGCATAGTTTCCAATACAACTTCTAGCACAAACTCTAGTACAATTTCCAACAAAATTTCCAGAACTGAAGAAAAAAAATTACATCATTTTCTATTAGGATTCCTCTGCCTCCTTCTGTATTTCTTCCATTTTGTCAATGGACTCCTTCAGCTCAAGCATCTCTTTTGGGATCTCAGGGACTTTTCTTTTAATACCACTTCGGATTCTAGATCCTGGGCCCGAGCTTCCTACCTTATCATCAATGGTAATTGTTGTATTTTCCAGCAGACTTCTTTCTAGGTAAGCATTTAACACTTTTAGGTTTTGAACCAAAAATTAAAGCCCTTCATTGCTATTCTTAAGGATGACCCATATCATGTGCCCATTGTGGCTTATTTGTTCATTCATTTATTTTATCTTTTCTTCCACTATCTCATTAACTCTAGTAGTGAACTCCTCATCTCTGTTACTATTAGTTACCTTAATCATTAGATTTTTCTTCATTTCCTCAACCATGGATTTGAAAGGCTCCATTGCCTCCTGCATCTCAGTCAATTTCTGCTTCATAATATTCATCTCCTAACTAAGCCAGTCTTCCACACTCGCCCCATAGTCCACTTTGCTTTTTGGAATTTTGTTATCTCTTTCAAAACCAACTTCTTCAGGGCCCATTCTCCGTTTCTTCTTGTTCCCTTTTTTATCCTTTAAAGTCAGCTACTTATTTTGACCCTCCTCATGTTTGTCCTCATTCTTCCTCTCCTCTTTTTCATCTCCCTCTTTTTCCTCTCCCTCAATATCCATTTATTTGTTACTAGCTTCATCACCCTTGCCCTCTTCATCATTATTAGGCATATCCTACTCTTCTATATGATATTACTCCTTACTCGGATGATCTTCTTTCTCCTTTTCCAGATTCTCACTATTAGTCTCGCAAGCTTCACCATTATGGTTCTCTTCATCTTTTCCTTGATTCTCTAGGGTTTCATCATCAATCTCCTCCTATTTTTTTGGGTTTGCCCTCTTTTTTGTTCTAACCCTTTTCTTCAAACTCTATTTTTTACTTTCCTCTTAACCTGCCTTGCAATCCCTTTAACCCTCTTAGGGATGGGCTCCGGGATATAGTTGCAGGCATACTCATAGATCAACAGAATGATCCCCACATGGATCAGCGGGTTACTCAATTTATTTCTATGCTCCATCACGTTGTTATGCAACAAGCTTCGGAGATAGAAATGAAATGAAATCTTTTTACCTTGCCTAAAATGGTTAGCCAGGATGAAGTGCAGATTGTAGATTTTAGAGTATCTACTGTCCAAAGTAAAGTACTCGATCATAACTATGAGAATGTTATCCTAGTGGGATTTAATTTTTTGGATATCAACGTAATCCCCCGTCCCTTTACTAAGAAGGGCCTCTTCATATATCTTCAGTTTTCAGAAAAATATTGAAAGCTTGAGTTCCTGTCCTCTTATTATCCCTATAGAATTTCATGCCCTCACAAGATAAGCCCGTATTTTCAGAAATAACCCTTCTAGAGAGAGTGAAATATTTCCCCCATAGGTTCACTTTCCTATCCTTCCAAACCTCTGCAAATTTTTTGGTTATCTCCATATCCCAGCCATGGAGCTTCTCTAGATACTATGAAACACCTCCCTTTTTCAACCTTCTCTAAACCTTCTTCTTCTATTTCCATTTGGTGTATTCAATCAGCTCCTCCCTCTTTAGACCTCCCCCATAGTTCTCATCACTTTCTAGAAATGTAGATACTTTGAAGTTTTGAACGCAAAATTCTAGCAAGCTTTACTATAGTGATTGTTCTGATTCGAGTTTAACACCCAGAAAGCATGCGGTGTCACTATTCTCATTAATCTCATTTCCTTCGAATGAAAACACACATTAATTTTCATAATTAAAGATGACCTCATCATTGATTATGTTTATTTATGACTCCTTTAATACTGTTCATCCTATCATACCTGATAAGACTAACCATCTCCATTTTAAAATCTACCTCCCCTCGCCATGATTGCATGCCATCAAATAAAACTCCCACGTTTGCAAGGTCATCCGCTATCATATTACCTTCGCTAAAAACATGGTAAATATGGTAATCTTCAAAAATGGACATTATGGATTTGATTTTTTCAATGATATGGCTGATTGTCCATGAGGCTTCATGAGTGCCATTTATACAATTAATTTTATTCAGTGAATCTCCCTCCAGCCATAGTTTAGAGAAGCCCATATCTTTGGCCAACATAACCACTTGAAGGGAAAACATAGCTTCAACTATATGGTTTGTCTGAACTCCCAACAGAGCCATCACTTCTCCCAGACAATTACCAACATAATCCCTTATTAGGCCTCCCACTCCAGCAGTCCCTGGATTGCTTTTAGCAGCCCTGTCAAAATTCCCTTTGACCCAGCTACTCAGAGGGGCACTCCATCTGGTATTTTCCCTCACTTTTAAGTTACTGTCTTTCTACACCTATGAGTTCATAAATATATCTCTGATACAAAGAGAATTCTTGTAGGGGGAGTTGCTAGATAGCTGATTTTTAAAATTTTCCAGAAGACTTCTACACACATTATTTGCCACAATTTGATAGGAGGAGCTTTTTTATTTAAAGATTCTGTTATTTATTTCGTTCCATATTCTCCATGTGAAGTGGGGCAGGATTAGCTTCCAAATATCTTTGATTTCTTTACCCTTAAGGGGACAGCTCCATTGTTTAACCATATCCTAGAAATTGTAAGGTTTGACCCACTCCAGGTTAAAGAAATTGAGTACTGAATTCCAGAATTTATAGGAATAGGGACAATGAATCATTATATGATTATATTTTTTAGCTTCTGAACAACAGAGGATACATCTGTTAGGCATGCAAAATCCCCTTTTGCAAATATTTTCCACTGTAAGGACTTTATTTTGAACAAGAAGCCAGAAGAACATGTTAATTTTAGGAATAAGATTATTGTTCCATACCTGACAACTAGAAGAGTGGTTATCCTTCTAGAAAATAAGAGCAGAGGTAGAGGAGACATAAAACTTTCCATTAGGTTAATTAAACTAGTATTATCACAATAAATTATCACTGGGTCAGTGATCTCTTCATTTATACCTTTCAAAAGTTGTTTTATCCATGCAATGTTTGAACAATTTGCAGCAGCAGCAACATATTCTTCTTCTGCAGTTGACTGAGATATGCATCCTTGCTTCTTACTGATCCAAGTAACTAATCATTCTCCCACAAAGAATGCTCCACTAGTAGTTCTCTTTTTTTCATTAATGTTCCCAGCCCAATCAACATCTATGTAAACTTTCAGTTCAAACTTGCCATCTTTCTAGTACCATAATCCATAATCTTCAATGTTCTTCAGATATCTAAAAATTCTCATATGTGATTCCTTAGGATTAGCATAGAATCTTTCTATAATACCAACTACGTGTGCAATGTATGGTCTTGTGTGTACAACATACATCAATTTTCCAATCATAGACCTGTACAATGTCTAATTTACCCTGATTTTATGATCTTCTTTTGTCAATTTGTATCCAGTGACCATAGGTGTACCAACTGGTTTTGAATCTTCCATTCTGAATGTCTTCAGTACTTCCTTGATGTACTTTGATTAAGTAATGTATATGCCTTCATCCATTTGTAATATTTGCAAACCAATAAAAAATTTGATATCTCTAAACATTGACATTTCAAATTCTTTTCTCATTTCATCAAAAAATGATTTGCATAAGTTATCATTTCCTCCAAATATAATATCATCAACAAAAATTTCAGCAATTAGAATCTTATCATCAGTTACTCCTTTCAAGTATAAATTGTTGTTATCAATTGTTCTAAAAAATCCAATACTGATAAGATAGGAGTGTAGTCTTTCATACCATGCTCTTGGTGCTTGTTTTAGTCCATACAAGGACTTGTGTAACTTACATACCATTCTTGTTTGATTAAGATCAACAAATCCTTCAGGTTGTTCAATATATACCTCTTCTTCTAGTATCCCATTCAAAAATGTAGATTTAACATGAATCTAATAAACTTTAAATCCTTTGTAGGTAGAATATGCAAACAATATTCTAACTCCTTCAAGTCTAGCAATGTCTCCATAGTCAATGCCTTCTATTTGTGCATACCCTAGTCTTGCCTTGTTTTGTGTAACATCTCCATTCTCATTCAATTTATTTCTTACATCCATTTGGTTCCAATTACATTCTTATCATTCGGTCTCAGTACCAATGTCCATGTTTTGTTCTTTTGTATCTTCTCAATTTCTTCATTCATTGCCTTAATCCAATCATCATTTGTAAGTGCATATCTAACAATTTTAGGTTCAAATTCACAAATCAAACATGTTTTATCATTCAACTTACTTCGTGTCATCATCCTAGTTCTCTTATCTTCAATAATCTGATTCTGTGGATGATGTTTTCTTACACATTTTGCAAGTATAGGATCAGTTCTTTCTTTATTCTATTCTCTATTTGGTGTATGATCATGATCTCTAATTGCAACATCTTCCTGATTCTTGGTTGGTGCGTCCTGATGCTCGGTAACATTGTCCTGTTTCTCGATAATGTTAGGAAGTTGCTCGGGCAGAGTGTTAGGATCTTCATTGTAAAAAAATCTACTGTAGTCTTCTGGTTCTCTTTTACTTTCAACATCATTCTTCTCAACAAATTCATCAACTCTTACATTTTCACTTTCAATGATCTTGTAAGAAGAATTGTTCAAACATTTATAATCTTTTCTCTTAGTAGAATATCCTAGAAATATTCCTTCATCACCCTTTGAATAAAATTTCCCATTTCTATCATCTTTCAGAATATAGCATTGACTTCAAAATATTCTAAAGTAACTTACATTAGGTGTGTAATCATACCATAATTCATAAGGTGTCTTTTTCAAATCTTTCTTCAGTTGTACTTGGTTCAATGTGTATACAACAGTACTACCAACTTCCCTCCAGTAAACTTGTGTAACACTCTTTTCAATCACTAGTGTTCTAGCACAATCCACAATGGATCTATTTCTCCTTTCAGCAATCTCATTCTTCTATGGTGTCCTTGGTGCAAAGACCTGTCTCTTAATTCCTTTCTCATTATAGAAGTTAGTGAAATTATCAGAAATAAATTCTCCTCCTTTGTCTGACCTTAAAATTTTTAGTTCTTTACCACTTTCTTTTTCTACTTTAGATTTGTACCATTTGAACATCTTAAATGCTTCAAATTTTTCTTTTAAGAACATGACAGTCATCATTCTAGAATAGTCATCAACAAATAAAATAAAATATCTGTCACCATAATAGCTTTGTGTTCTCATAGGTCCACATAAGTCGGTATGAGCAAGTTTCAGAATAACATTTGATGAAATTTTTTTCTCTTAAAACTAGATTTTGACATTTTTCCCATTTGAGAATTCTTGCACATGACATGGCTAGGTTTAGATATGCTCAGTAAGCCTCCTACTTTCCTTTTCTTACTAATCTTAACCATGTTTTCAAAATTCACATGACATAACTTCTTATACCACAACCACACGTCTTCATTCCTAGCCATCAAACAAGAGATTTTTGCAGAGTCAATATATAATAAATTACCTTTTGAGTGTTCTCCTGTGCCGATCAACTTTCCTATTTCATCATAGATTTTAGCTTTTCTATTCTCAAATGCAACTCGGTGACCTATGTTATTTAACTATGAAACACTCAACAGATTATAATTAAGTCCTTTCACCCAATATGCATTCTCAAATTTGATCATTTTGTTCAACAATATAGTACCTTTTCCTTTCACTTGACAAGGTGTATCATTTCCCATTCTAACAGATCCACCATTATAATGCTCAAGAAATTCAAATTTATTTTTATCTCCAGTCATATGATGAGTACATCCACTATCAATAATCCAAACATAATTCTTGCTAACTTTAGAAATAAGTGCTTTTTCAACATACCTTTCATCTTCTTCTGAATCTTCTTTCATAGCTACAAACACTGTCTCAATATCTTCATCAGTGTCGGTGTCAGTGTCGGTGTCAGTGTCTTCATATTTATTTTCAACAAGGTAGTATGATTTCTTTCCTTTGTCTTTGTAATCTCAGTTACCCCTTCTATCATACTGTCGGCTACTTATGTATTCTCGATCATCCTTTCTATCATTAGATATTTCATATTTTCTTTCATCATTTTTCCTATTAGGGCATCTGGCAGAAAAGTGTCCAATTTATTTACAGTTAATGCATACCAAAGGTAGTTTACCTTTTTATCTTCCTTTACCTTTATGCAATATTCTATCCATTAAGGCTTTAGGTTCATCAAGTTCTCTCTCATCACTATCACTATCACTATGATTTCTTACCATGTGTTTGTTACTAGATTTACTAATTTTCAGAGATGACATAAATGTAGACTCAATAGTAGGAACAACACTGTTGTCAAAATTGTTCATCTCAAATGAAATCAGTCTGCCAACTAGACTATCAATTGTGATATTATTTCTAGGTGCTGCTCTCATTTCATGTATTGCAGAGACTCTAATAGCATAAATATGTAATAAAGTTTGTAGAATCTTACGTACAATAGTATCTTCATCAATAAGTCCACCAGCTCCACAAATAGCATTCACAACCTCCTTGATTTAGTTACTTTACTGTGTTATATTTTCTCCTTCTTTCATTCTTATGTCATCAAAATTTCCTCTGAGACTTTCAGATTTAGCTCTTTGCACATTTACATCTCCTCTATGAACTAGTGTGAGCATGTCCCACATCTTCTTGGTAGTTGTACATGTCTTGACATCCTCAAATTCAGCATCAGATAGTGAAGAAATAAGCTCTATCATCATAGTATTGCATTCATGTCTTTCTCTCAGCTGATCAACACTCAAAGGTCCAATAGGTAAGGTGAACTCAGTATCTAGGTATTGCGTGACATCATTTCCAACCCTTGATAGATATAGTCTAATTCTTCTCTTCCATGTTGAGAATTTTTCCATGTTCAGTTTAGGCACATCTTTCTTATACATCTTGTGATCTTTAGCTTAAGTCCTTGAAAACTCTCCTTCTAAGAACTTATGCTCTGATACCAATTGTTAGATAACTGAGAGTGGGGGGGGGGGGTGAATCAGTTAGTTCCAGTTATCCTATAGTCCCAAATACTCCTAAATGTATATAACAATAATTTCAAACATATGAATCAACTTGGTGAAATATGAACTGTGATCTCAAACTTATTTTCAAACTTATCTACAAAGTAGCAGTAAATCAATACTATGATTACCGATCAATGCATCTAAATTAATGTGTAAAGAAAAATAACAATCCAACACATCCATACACATTAACATATATATTTTTAACATGGAAACCCTTCTAAGGGAAAAACCACCTGGGACCGGTAACCTAGAATAATTCACTCTTCTGAAGTGAGCTCGATAAAGAGCCAACCCTATTAAAGGTTATAATGCACACTGTTAGGTGTGACCTGATTAGAGGATTTATCACTAACAGTTCTCCCTTGACCAATCATTCACTATGGGTTCAACAAGAAAACACTCAACATTCATTTGAATGCCATAATAAAGACTGTTAAGTCCTACTCGGTTAAGATATTTTTTTGTAACAATGGTTAAACTGATACAGTAATGATCTGACTCAAATACAACTCTATTTGCAGATTTTTAGATCTATGATAAGTACATAATACCTATGATTAATAATCACTTCAGTCCCTCTGATTCTTCATACTCTGTTCTTCTCAATTAATACTCTTTTCTGTCGCTCGGTGTTGTCTAGAGAATTTCTCAGTTCTGTCTTCAACCAATTTGATCAGTCATGCATGAAGTTAATCTCTTCAGAAATATGCATGTGCACATTTTCATGTATGATTCATAATAAATCTCTTGTCTCTTATATAGACATCGTAACTAATTTAATTTCCATCCTTATATTTTTCCTCTTGATCTCCATCCTTGATTTTTCTGCTTAAACCTTCCTTCGTAGTTGTGTCAAAAACACCTTTCAATATCCTTCGTCTGATCATATTGAATTTTCATAGCCATTTGATCAAGATAACAAACATTATCAATTACCTTGAAATCATAAATAAATGCCATCTCAGCATCTTAGTCAGCCTTTTGTTTGTTTTACTCAGTCAATATCATGATGCGTCAGTGATACCTTGCTCAGTTAACACCATGCTTGGTATACACTATGTTTACTCGGTGTCCACTATTCTAACTCGGTGCAAACAAAACTCTTCAATTACCAACCACATAAACTTTGTTTATTCTAGATCTTTAATCCATAATAGATGTTTGTTACCACAATTGACACTCAAATAAGTTGACATAAATGACAATACATTAATTGATTAATGTCTATAATCATGTTTGTAACTTGGTTGATCATCAACTAAATGATTTCAAACTTACAATCAGTTTTAGTTCATCAGGTCTCTATGGATACAATAAAGAGGTAACTGAAGATTTTTTTAAAGGTTGGAATGGAGAGTCTATCACTTTGTATGGGGTTAAGGTTGATTTGACTATTGATTTCATCTCTGTAATTATTGGGTTACCTAGTGTGGGTTTGGAGTTTTACAAGGATAGGAAAATCTATGACGTTGTTGTTAGCAAATTCCCCAAAACCTATGAGGAGGAGGAAATTTTGTTCAAGGAGAATGACTTCTTTAAAATTCGACAAATTAAACCCATCTTGATGAAGGTGCTCATTTGCATTATGGAGTACTTCACCTTAGATGACAGGTATAATAGAGTTCACAATTACCATTTTGTCTTGGCTAACCATTTTTGTTATAGGGATAGGGTGTCTTTTCACTTTTACCTATTGAAGTCCCTGCAACACAACTTGGATGAGAACTATAAAAAACCAAGCAAGGCTATTCTGCATGAAGGCCTCATTTTTCTCATATAAGAGTATTGTAAAGAAAGAAAACCTAAATTATCTATTAAGGAGATTAAAGGGATAAGAATAAATGAGGAGCAAGGGTATGAGACCACTGGAAATAAAAACCCTTTGGGGAAGAAAGATTATATGATATCCCCTCAGAACTTGTAGAAAAAATTCAACCTTCAAAAGGGGATGGAAACTAAAGAAAGCAATGATACTGATTCTAGAAATAATAGGTAACGAATGGGAACCTCAATGCTTGAGGATACCAAAGGGGTTGATACAGAGGAAGAAGTGGAGTCTCCAAGGGTCTATGGAAAGAAAAATTGGGATATGACTTCTACTTCTCAGAAGATTGGGGTTGTCAAGAGTAAAAATAAGAAAAAAGAAAGTCAACAATAGTTGAAAGGTCAGAAGGAAAGAGGAAAAGAGGATACGAAAAGAAATAAAGAGGGGGAAAAAAAGAAGAAGAAACATGCAGGAGGTAAAAGCAAGACTTAGAATGTTGTGGAGTACCTGAGTTTAGACTCTATGGTGGGTCATTTTGTACCTGTTGGTTTGGCCCACAAAACCACAGGTGATAGGGATATGGAGGAGTCTAATCCTCTCAGCCAAGGCCCTTCTAGTCTATAGTCTGATGCTCGGCTGGAGTTTTTGGGAAAAGCTAAAAATAAGGCTGATAATACTTTAATCCTGGATACTTGGGTCTATAATCAAATTTATAGTCTTAATGGAAAATTTGTCAGCCTCTTTGAGTACTTGGACAACAAAATTAGTGAAATGAAAAAGATGGAAGAAAAAGTGGGTGAGATTCCGGGGAAACTGAAGTCCCATAAAAAAAATTGATGGACATCCTTAAGGAGAGTGATGAAAACATGAAGAAGATTGTACAAGATGTTAGGAGGGTTTCTAAGGCCATGGAAAATAGAGAAGTGAAAAGTGAGGGCCACACTGAGCTGGATACCAACATTGGCAATGATGGCCTTGGAAAACACATGTGTGCTAGCCTGAAAAAGAAGAGCCAGGGAAATGCCTCTAACTCCAAGTCTTTGAAGGACATGGTTGAAGAAGTCACCATTATCAAAAAATAGGTGGCTCATTCTTTGAAGGAACTAGCCTAGCTACTTCGTCTATATTTGTGGTTCTCCAAGATTTTTTTTTCTTTTCCTGGTGTATTTTTTCTTGCTGGTCTCTTCTCACAGTTAGTTGGTCGGTACTACCAAAAATGCCATTTCCAGTAGTTGTGTTTTTTTTGTGTGTTTCAGTTATGGGGGTCTCCTTTGATCATCTTTTGTAATCTGATGTAAAGGGTTATGGGTTCCCCTCAAAACCTATTTTTTCTTAAATAAAAAAAAAACATGACACAAAATTTTATCTCTAATGGATGGTTTATTAGGTTATAATCAAATCAAGATAGCCCCTGAAGATCAACATAAAACCGCATTCAATTGTTCTTGGGTAATATATTGTTGGAACGTGATGCCATTTGGTCTCAAAATGCAAGCGCGACCTATCAAAGAGAAATGACAATGATATTTCATTACATGATTCATAAGACCATGGAAGATTATGTAGATGACATATTGGCAAAATCAAAACTCAGTGAGACACATCTGCAAGTACTAGGACCAATTTTTGATAGGATGGAAGAATATAAGGTTTGACTAAACCCAAAGAAGTGTTCTTTTGGAGTCACATCTGGAAAACTCCTTGGATTTATAGTTTCATAAAGAGGCATTGAAGTAGATCCTAAGAAAGTAAAATAAGTTTAATACATACTTTATCCCATAAATCTAAAGAAACCCATAGGACTTCAAGGAAGGTTGCGATCTATCAGAAGATTTATAGCACATTTGGAAAATAAGCTCCATTTATTTGAACATTTATTGCATAAAGGAGTGACTTTTGTATGGACAGAGAAATGTGAACAAGCTTTCCAAATTTTCAAAAACTATCTCTTGAGTTTTCTAATGTTAGTTCCACCAATTCCTAGTAAACCACTTCCGCTATATATTTCACCAACAGATTCAACACTAGGCACTCTACTGGAATAACATGATGACAAAGGAAATGAAAGATCTATTTACTATATCAGCTCAACTTTTATCGGGTATGAACTTAACTATTCTTCAATTGAGAAAGTATGTCTTGTACTTTTCTTTGCCTCTCAAAAGATGAGACACTATATGGCCAGTCACCAAAATAAGCTCACATTCCACATTGATCCATTGAAGTATCTCTTAAATAAAGAAACATTAATAGGAAGAATCTCCAAATGGGTGATAATTTTAAGAGAGTTTGATATTGACTATGTAGATCACAAGGCTATAAAAGAATAAGTCACCGTTGACCAACTAGCAGAAGAACCTATTCCAGATCATCAACCTATTATCTCTGAGTTCCCCTTTGAATTTTTTTTTACCATGGAAGCATCAATAATAGAAGTTTGATAATTATTATTTGATGGATCATATACAAACCATGGTGTAGGAGAAGGAATAATACTCATCACTCCACAAAAGGATGCAATTCTTAAATATTTTTGACTCAATTTTTGATGTACCAATATTATAGCTAAGTACGAATCTCTCGTCATTGGGTTAAAAAAAACTATACAATGGAGGATAAAGAATCTGAGAGTTTATGATGATTCCTAGTAAGTTATCATTCAGGTCAATAATGTATACATGAAAAAGATGAAAATATTGTCCCATATAAACATTTGATGGACAAACTATGTGCTTCTTTTCATTATATTATATTTGACCAAGTTCTAAGGGTTAAAAAAAAATTCATGGATGTGATGGCTACTATAGCATCTCTGATTGATATACCGGGCAATGAAACTATATTCCACTTTCTGGTAGAACAATTGATGGTCCCAACCTATGAGGCTCTAATAACAGATTCATTATGTGTCCTTGTTGGTCCTAAATCTCCCTGGTACAAGGATATATAGTTACCTTCAACACAATACCATCCCAGTTGACCTGTCTATAAACCAAAGAAAGTCTCTTATCCAACAAGCCTCTAGGTACACCCTTCTCGCTAATAATTTATATAGAAAATGTCTAGATGGAATGCTTTTAATATGTCTTACTTCTAAAAAATCCAAGAGATCCTTCTATGAGGTTCGTGAAGGAGTTTGTGGGGCCCATTCAGGTGGTAATAGTTTAGCAAAGAAAATATTAAGGATGGGATACTATTGGCTGAAACTAGAGGCAGATGCTCATAAGTATGTACAAAGATGGAAACAATGTTAAATATATGGAGATCTTATTCATGCATTAGCTCAAGACCTCCAACCAATTAATTCACCATGGCCTTTTTCAAGGTGGGAATTTGACCTAGTGGGTAAAATTACGCCCATTTTCTCTAACGGTCATAAATACATAATCAAAACAACTAAGTACTTTACCAAATGGGTGGAAGCTATCCCTCTGACATATATTAATGGTAAATAGATTTCCTTGTTCATTTTGAACTACATCTTCTACCAGTATGGGATCCCTCGAACCATACTCATGGTTCACCTTTTCAAAACAAAGACATTGAGGACCTCTGTGAGAAGTTTCAAATCAAAGAAAACTTCTCTTCATTTTACTACCCTCAGGGAAAATTCCAAGCTGAGGAAACCAACAAAACAATCTTGAAAATCTTGAAGAAAGTTGTCAATGAATCTGGTTGATACTGGCATTTGTAGGTCAGTCTTGCATTATGGTCATATAGAAAAAGTATAAGAGAACCAACATGAGAAACTCCCTTTCCATGGTATATGGATCAAAGGTAGTTTTACCCCTCAAAGTTGAAATCCCATCCCTTTGAATATCATTAAAGAATTTCATATCAGATGAATGTTGGAAAGATTACTACAATATAGACAATTGTTATTTTTTCATTGATGTCAAACCTTAAGTGGTGAGACTATTGCTTAATGTTTGAGTATCTTATCCATTGATTGATGAATATTTGAAAGAATGGGATAAAAAGAAGACTAAGGAAATGGTTGAGTTATGAGTATACACCAGGGTACTTGATCATCTGGCACTTTGGAAAAGTGACACATTGTTTATCTATCACTGATATTTCATTGGAAGGTCAATGCCGAGAAAAGAAAATTCAATGCTGAGAAAAGTGAAAGGTGATGCTGAGAGCTAGTGAAATGCTGAGAGAGACAGAGAAACCCGAGTAACAATATTTTGTTTATTAATGAGATTTGAGATCTATGGCCGACATAGTTGATTTTATTGGTATATGCATTGTTAATTAAGATTGGTCCACATTCATTTAATGCATGGGAAACTGTTATTAGCACATGGATTCAATGTTTAATTAATGATTGTATTGGAGAAGTAAATTAAATGTAATGATGGAAAGATCCATTGGATCTGACCTAACCTAAGATATACGATCTTGATTAAGTGGAAAAAGATCTATCTAACCTAGATGAAGAGGTATATTATAATCTACCATGGTTATTATTATGGTATCCAAGGAAGGAGAAGTGGAATGCAAAGTATTGCATGGTTAATTGAATGATTGGTGAAGACCTAGCAGAGAAGGCCGAGAAGAGAAGCAAAGTGATTGCTTGATGAATTTCCAAGAAGGTCTAAATTTTGAGATGAAAATGAAGGCCACTCAGTGAATTAGCATTAGAGCTAAAATTGGATCTGGATTTGCAAAGTAAGTTGCATGTATTAGATCACACTTGTTGATTACTTTCTAACCATTATATCAGTTAAAATCCTATATCCAGGTTGACCTAACATTCATTGTATAAATCCTTTGAACAAGGTGACATTTAGATTGGAATGTTCTAAGTCCTCTAACAAGGCCACTCCTGACAGGGTGATTAAATACTTTAACCAGGTCACATTTGACAGTGTGTTTTGTAACCTTTAACATGGTAGGCTCTTAATAGGACATCACTTCAGAAGAGTGAAATTTTGGTAGCATGTTACTGGTGGTTTTTTCCCATATCGGGTTTCCACATTAAATCATGGTGTCAAAATGTGTGAATATTATTGTTGTGTTTTACTGTTAAGTTTCTGCAAGCTTATTTCATTAGTACAATAAACTACACACTTTTGTTATTTATTGCTGCCGAGTAGATCTGAGTTGTTGAAGTTGGTTTAAAGCTTTATATGGGAACATTTGGACCTGAGGATAATTGATTCACCCCCTCTTATTTATTCTAAATTCATCCTAACAATTGGTATCAAAGCTGAGTTCTCTTGAAAAAGTTTTAAGGTACTTGGAGATAAAGGTCAAAATGTATAAAAGGGATGGACCAAAGATTAACAAGGAAAACTTCCCTACATGGAAAAGTTTGATGAAACTTCACTTGGTCAGTATTGGTGATTCTACTAAATGACATATTGAAACAGAGTATGTAGCCCCTACTGGAGTTCTGAATGCTGCACAATTAAGAGAAAAGCATGAACATAATCAAACAATGCTGGAACTTGTATCATCTCTGAACTATCATGAATTTGAGGACATCAAGGATTGTACAAGCACAAAGAAGATGTGGGATGCCCTTGCAACCATTTATGGAGGTGATACAAATGTACTAAGAGCCAAATTTGAAAGCTTGAGAGGTAAGTTTGATGATTTAAAAATGCGAGAAGAGAAAATATAGTGCAATATTATGATAAGATAAAGGAAGTTGTAAATGCTATTAGAGGAGCTAAGGGAACGAGCAAGGTACTGAGAACACTTGTTCCTATTTATGCTATTAGAGTATCTACAATTCAAGAGCTGAGATGTACTCCTAATAACAATTTAACTCTGGAAATTCTTGTAGGTAGACTTACTTCATTTGAGATGTCAAATTTTGACAACTATACTCCACAAGCTGTTGAATCTGCATTCAAGTCACAGATGGTCATCAACAAATCAAGGAAAGGAAAGAAATGTGTGGACAGTGACAGTGACACCTCAAATGATGATCTAGAAGAGCTTGAGGCACTTATGGCCGCAAGGAGACTAGCTAGAGGAAAAGGAAAATTCAAAGGTAAAATTCCTATTATTTGTTTTTCTTGTAACAAAGTTTGTCATATTGCTGCTAGATGTCTTGAAAAGAATGAAAAAGATGAAAGAAGAGACAAAAAGTACAAAGATAGAAAGGATGACCGAGACTAAAGAAAGTACAAGGATTACAAAGACAAAGGTAAGAAATCTTGTTATATAGCTGAAGAAGCTTATGACAGTGAATCTGACAAATCTGATGAAAATGATATAGAAGTTGTGTATGTTGTAATGAAAGATGATTCTAATGATGATGAGAAAACTGCACTAATTTCTTATATGAGTAAAGGTGATCATTGGATTATTCATAGTGGTTTTTCACATCACATGAATGGTGATAAGGAAAAATTTGAAACCTTAGAACAATGTAAAGGTGGATATGTTAAGTTTGGTAATGATACACCCTGTAGAGTTAAAGGGAAAGGATCAATTCAACTAACTAGCAAGATTAGATGTGATGACGTATACTAGGTTGATGATCTTAAGTATAATTTTTTGAGTGTTTCATAGATGAACACTTCTAGTTATAGAGTTGAATTCCATCACAGGAAAGAAAAGATCTATGATGCCAATGGAGAATTAGTTGGAGGTGGTGAGAAAACTATAGGTAACTTGTTCTATTTGGATTTAGTTGAAGAGACATGCTTGCTTGCATAATATAATGATGTTTGGTTATGGCATAAGAGGCTATGTCATGTTAAATTTGATAACTTGTTAAGCATAAGTAAATTGAAAAAGGTTAGAGGGTTGCCTAAGTTAAAGAAACCTGCGAATGCAATGTGTAAGCAATGTCAGTTGGGCAAAATGACTAAATCTAGTTTTAAGAGAAAAACTCATACTTCTGAGAATATTTTGGAATTGGTTCATACTGATCTTTGTGGACCTATTGGTGAGAAATGTTACTATGGATACAAATATTTTATTCTATTTGTAGATGACTACTCTAAGATGATGACTGTTATGTTTCTCAAAGAAAAATCTGATGCATTTAAGTTATTTAATTGGTACTTGGAAAAAGTTGAAAATGAAACAGGTAAGAGTCTAAAATGTCTGAGATCTGAAAAAGGAGGTGAGTTCATTTCTAATGAGTTTAACAAGTTCTACAATGACCGAGGGATAAAAAGACAGATGTCAGCACCTAGGACACCACCAGAGAATGGTATAGCTAAAAGAAGAAATTGATCTATCATGGATGTGCTAGAACATTAATGATGGAGAAAAATATTTTACAGAAATATTGGAGAGAAGTAGTGAGTACAAATATTTATACATTGAATAGAGTACAAGTCAAGAAAGGTACAAATACTACACCTTATGAGATATGGTATGGAAATGCACCTACTGTAAGTTATTTTAAAATCTTTGGGAGTAGATGTTTTATACTGAAGGATAATAGAAATGGTAAACTTGATGCTAAAGGAGAAGAATGCATATTTATTGGATATTCTACTGAGAGTAAGGCATACAAATGTTTGAATTCTAGCACTAACAAAATTGTGGAAAGTGCAAATGTTAGAATTAATGAATATGCAGAAAGAAATGAAGCTGAAAGAATGATTGAGCCTGAAAGTTATAGATCATTCACATACCCTTAAGAGGAGGATTTTAACAAAACTGAAAATGAATTTGCCAAGCAACAGTCTGCACCTGTCGAGACACAGAACGAAATTGTTGGGAAATGGGAGGTGACTACCGAGCTATTTGATGGAGATGACGAGTCACTTTTTCACCCTAAACTGAACTTGAATGATCAAACTAAAGCTGAAAAAGAGCCTACTTTGGCAAAATATGTAACAAGGCACCATAAACCTGATCAAATCATAGGAGAAAAGGATTCTACAGTTATGAAAAGAGGCAAATTAAGAGAAGAAACATGTTTTCTATGTGATTTTGAGCCTAAGATAGTAAAAGATTCTTTGGAAAATGAAGACTGGATTCAAGCCATGAATGAAGAGATAGACCAGATTGAAAAGAACAAGACATGGACACTAGTACCAAGATCTGACAACAAAAATGTAATTGGTACAAAGTGGGTATTCAAAAACAAGTTGAATGAACATGGAGAGGTAACAAGGAATAAAGCAAGACTCGTATACAAAGGTTATGAACAAGAGGAAGGAATATACTATGGAGAGACATTTGCCCTAGTTGTAAGATTGAAGGGTGTGATAACTCTACTTGCATATGCAGTCTACAAAAGATTTAAAGTATATCAAATGGATGTGAAGTAAACATTTCTAAATGGGATATTAGAAGAGGAAGTATATATTGAAAAAGCTGGTGGATTTTTTGACCCAAGTAAGAGGAACATGGTTTGCAGACTGTACAAGGCATTATATGGACTGAAACAAGCACCCAAAGCATGGTATGAAAGATTGCACAATTATCTGATGAAGATTGGATTTGCAAGAACAAATGACAGGAACAACATGATACAAATATTAGATAAGAAGAATCAGCATAATGAAGATGTCAACATCTTTGGCATTGTTGTCAAAGAGGGAGATTATTGCTAAAACAACAGATATAAGGGAGCTGAACAGTAACAAAAAAAATTTCAGTGTGATTAAAGACATAGAGGGAGTCAGAATGACGCTAAAGACATTAATGAAAAAAATTGTTCATATCAGGAACACAGGCACTTTTTGTATTGTATGGTAACTTTGGTTAGAAATCATTGTTTTACAGTTTAGTATTGCCATCAATGCCAAAGAGGGAGATTGTTGGAAAGATTGCTACAATGTAGAAAATTGTTATTTTGTCATTGATGTCAAACCTTAACTGGTGAGACTATTTCTGAATGTTTGAGTATCTTATCCATTGATTGATGAAGATTTGAAAGAATGGGATAACGAGAAGACCAAGGAAATGGTTGAGTTATGAGTATACACCAGGGTACTTGATCATCTGGCACTTTGGCAAAGTGACACATTGTTTATCTATCACTGACAGTTCACTAGAAGGTTAATGCTGAGAAAAGAAAAAGGTGATGCCGAGAAAAGAAAAGATGATTCCGAGCGCTAGTGAAATGTCGAGAGAGACAGAGAAAGCTGAGCAATAGTATTTTGTTTATTGACGAGATTTGAGATCTATGGCCGACATAGTTGATTTTATTGGGATATGCATTGTTAATTAGGATTGGTCCACATTCATTTAATGCATGGGAAACCGTTATTAGTGTATGGATTCAATCTTTAATTAATGGCTATATTAGAGAAGTAAATTAAATGTAATGATGGAAAGATCTGTTGGATCTAACCTAACCTAAGATATACGATCTTGATTAAGTGGAAAAAGATCTATCTGACCTAGATGAAGAGGTATATTATAATCTACCATGGTTATTGTTATGGTATCCAAGAAAGGAGAAGTGGAATGTAAAGTATTGCATGGTTAATTAACTGATTGGTGAAGACCTAGCAGGGAAGGTTGAGCAGAGAAGCAAAGTGATTGCTTGATGAATTTCCAATAAGATTTGAAGTTTTAGATGGAAATGAAGGCCACTCATTGAATTAGCATTAGAGCTAAAATTGGATCTGGATTTGCAAAGTAAGTTGTATTTATCACATCACACCTGCTAATTACTTTCTAACCATTGTATCAGTTCAAATCCTTTAACCAAGTTGACCTAACAGTCATTGTATAAATAGTTTGAACAAGGTGACATTCAAATTGGAATTTTCTAAGTCCTCTAACAAGGACACTCTTGACAGGGTGATTAAATCCTTTAACCAGGTCACATTTGACAGTGTGTTTTGTAACCTTTAACAAGGTAGGCTCCTAACGGGGCATCACTTTAGAAGAGTGAAACTTTGGTAGCATATTACTAGTGGTTTTTTCCCATATTGGGTTTTCACGTTAAATAATTATGTCAAAATGTGTGAATATTATTGTTGTGTTTTACTGTTCAGTTTCTACAAGATTATTTCATTAGTATAGTAAACTGCACACGTTTGTTGTTTATTGCTACCGAGCAGATCTAAGTTTTTGAAGTTGGTTTAAATTTTTATATGGGCACATCTAGACCTAAGGATAATTGATTCACCCGCCCTCTCAGTTATTCTGAATTCATCCTAACAATGAAGACTACAAATTTGCTAGACTAAGTGAACTAGAATTGCTATATGAGAAACGCCAGAGTGTAATGAATCAGTTACAAGGCTATCAAAATAACCTTAGAATAAATTATAACAAGAGAGTCTAGCCACATACATTTTAGGTAGGATATCTCTTCCTTATGGAGAATCATAAAAATCAAGTAGAAAGAGTTAAACTAGACAATTTTGAGCCCAACTGGCTAGGACCGTACATTATTATGAAATCAGGTGACAATGGGGCATATCAAATGGATACTCAAGAAGGAGATAAACTCCATGGATATATCAATAAAATTCACTTAAAAAGGTTATATACCTAATATCCCAAGGTCAGGTGTACATATCATATATGATCCTAAAAAAATACAAAAAAAAGTATGAAAGTTACCTTGGTGAAAACCTTGTAAACAAGCGCCTTGGTGACAACAAAAAAATAAAAAAATAGAAAAAGTAAAGAGAAACACAATCGCCCTTTGGTGAAAACCTGGTAAATAGCACTATTGGGTAGGTACCTTGGTGTGAACCTAGCAAACAAGCACCAAGTGTTGAAATCCTTCTTAACTTGCACTTATTGAATGCCTATTGTTGAGCTCACGAAGCAAGAAGCCCAATAAACACCATCTCCCTAAGCATTAACACTTATCCTTAGTCTATAAAAATTCACCATACTGGGGGTAGCCTTCAAAGTCCTTAAAAAGTCTTAAAAAGAGTAAAATGTCCTGAAAAAATCATTAAAAAGAGCAAAAATTCCTGAAAAAATGATCAAAATCATAAAAAGTCCTAAAAATACCAACCAAAAAAATAAAACACGTCAAAATCCTCCATTAAAATCTCTGTCATGACAAACAAAAAGAAACGATCAAGCTTCAAATCAAAACCAAAACACCAAGCTTCATAAATCGACAATGGACTCGTAAGACTCATCTTTATCAATAATTTGATATGCCATCTATCGATTAACCAATCAAGTCAAATCAATCAATTGTCTTAGACACTGATTTATACACTCAAGACCAAGAAAATTGATCTTATATGGGTAGTCCATTTATGAAACCAGACACATCCACAATCAAAACATCAAAACCAAAAAATCAAGGAACAATAAGGCTAAGTGCTACGTCAGTCATGTTAGTCTATTGTAAATTTATCTTTCATGATTATGTTATTATGCTCCTCCAGGATACCACTGAGTAGTGAGAGTGGCTATGATGGATCACAATCTTGTTTTTTTTTTTTTGTGGAGTGTTTCAATTTGATTTTGGGGCAATGATGATTCAGGATAAATGTGATAGGAGCTGTCATGCATCTGACAGCCACACAGTTCCACAATCTGAGTAAATCCCTAGAAAATAATTGAACATTACTTGTCCATTATCTGCATGTTTTTATCATAGGTAGTAGCGGTATCTAAGTGGTCAATATTTGGGATCATATGTATCTCTTTCTTTTCAAATAAGTTCCAATGATGAATAAATGTTGAAACAAAAATCTGACAAAGATTTGGTTACATCAATCATGTTGATTGCAATGAACTTTTTCTTTCTTACTAATTTTATTCTAACCAACAATGTTGTCAACAAATTAATGGTCATCTGACACATTTTTTTCTCTTAATTTGTTGAGGGGGCATTAAATCCACCTTCTATCGCCATGGAAAGCTGAGGCAGGATCAAATCTAAAATTTCTTTGACACAACGTGACAAGCCAAATAATATCAAAGAGGGGCAAAAAGAGTAAAATATCTTGAAAAAATCATAAAAAAATTAAAAAAGCAATTTCTTGTTGAAAACTGATTTTCTCCAAAAAAAATTTATATTATATTTTTTTTTGGAAACTAATTTACTAAACTATATTTAGCCCCCACTTTAGTAGGAGTTTGAACCTGCATTCATACTCTAGATAAAATAGAACATCATTGAATTTTTTTCATCAAGGTATTAAAGAGATAAGGAACACCAAGCCCCCAAGTGACTTAGGACCTTATCAATCTAATAACAAGACAAAAGGACCAACACATGAAAATAAAGATAGAGAAAAGCATGACTATGCTAGCCTAGTAAGGTTAATATTGATATGAGTCATGTAGAGAGATCAGTGCAAAAGATAACCCAAAAATCATGGTTTGTAAAGAAATGTGCCGAGATAAGATTACAAAACAAAGGTCACAATTCACTAAGTAACCTAAAAAAATGGACTAAAAAAATTGTTTGCGTTGTGTGCATAAATTGTAACAAAGAGTGAAGTGTATGCCCCCATGTTAAAGCAATTGTGTATGCCTTACCAAAAGCAATATATTTAAGGTAGAATACATACATCTAAAATATAAGTACATTGCCACCATGATATGACCCCAAGAAAGGACACAATAAAGGGTAATAGAACACATGACAAAAATAGAGAGCACATAAGGAATCCACATGAAAAAAATAGAGAGAACATAAGGCATCTACTTGAGTGGGGTTAGCGTGTGCATTTGATAACCCATGTATATACAGTATAATTACAATGAATTTATCTAATCCCTTAAAGGTAGTGGAACTACAAGAACAATGGAAGAACACATAAGATGAACAAACAAAAGTCTTTTTGGCTTAAGGTGGTAGAGGTCAAAAAGAGATAAATCTCAATTCTTTGCATTGTCCAAGTAGACAATATAAAAGAACATTTATGATAATAAGACATGTATGACATAACATAGATACGACATATAGAAGAATGCTATGATAGGTTCAAACCCTTTATTACCTTGCACTAATAGAGAAACAAGGGCCATCGAAAGAGAATTAAAAATAACACAAAGACAATATGAAGTAGAACTACACATGGGAAGTAAATTACATACAATGGGTATGTGTAGGATCATGGTATACCAAGCTATGGCCTTAAGTGACAATGAAAATTTAGAAAATCAGGGTTAGTCAACTTGACATAAAAAGTTGAACATCTTATCAACCTTATGTGAAAAAGTTGTAAGAACAGAATCTGTAGGAAATTGAATGTAGTTTCTAAACTACTAGCCC
>MU223891.1:52341-72866 GCA_018584345.1 Thuja plicata
TGGTGGATGATCAAAGTGAAGTCTCTTCGAACTACTCTTTGGCTCTGATGGATCCTGCATTCAAACACAAAAGTGAAACACCAAGCTAGATTACTTAATTTATATGGTTTCTACAAATAATAAATAAAAATTTAAAATCATAGTCAAGAATAATAAATATTTTTTTAAAATGGAACTCCCATGTACCTCGCCTCTCAGTCTCCTCATGCAGTCAGGAGACCTAATATATGTCTTTAGTTGCAAAGGGACAATGTCACCAATGTCAACTCTGACCTGTATATATGTTTGCGAACATGAGATTGATGTAAGACTTATACTATCTAATGTTAAATCCTTGGTAGAAAATACATGTTTTAAATATAACTCAATTAACATCAAAACTTACCTTCGTTGAAATTTCTTTAGGAAATGTCGGTTGGGTAATCAGTGATACAAACCCTTGGCGTGGTACCTCCCTCAAACTAGGGGTAACCTACAAAGTCAAACAGATAAGTTTCATACAATCATGACTTGATCATATTAAATATATACTTGATAGTAAACTACACACAAATAAATTTAGAAATATACGTACTGTGGGGCTATCAATGTGAATTGAGATGCCTGTGACTCTATCATGGCAAACCGGTCTCATGACATCATCAGACACCACCCTCTGTCAGATAAAACATGTAATTAAAAATGAGTACGCACAAGTGAAAAGTATACATGTATGCTTAATCAATCTAAAATACTTAATTACCTTCCCCTTGTCAACACCAGACGCCTGAACCCCATCACATTTCCCTCCAGTGGCAACTGGTGAAACCTGCATCCGTATGTAATAAGATGATCATCAAAATTAGAAAATACATGTATACAATATTATAATAAAAGGAAACCAATGAGTACATTAAAATGTATGTACCATGGAAGTGTCAAGGCCAAATGAAATGGCTGAAAGCGTGGACCCCTCCACCTGTGCCATCTCCTCCTCTGTCATCAACTGGCTGTAAATGAAACATGTATAAAAAAACATAAGTGGGCAATCATTATAAGAAAAATCTATTAAAAATACAAACATTTAAAATTAAATACAATGTAACAAGTTAATTGTTTACTCTTACCGTAACAGTAGGAGTCCATGGCTCTGTATGCCCCTGATGCACATCTCCATGGGGTACTTTAGTGCCTGTAGTGTGCTGTGTAGTATCGTCCACCTCGAACACATAGTTAAATGCTTCACTATCATTCAAGGGACCCAAGAACATATTCTTGCACATAATGCAAGTATGAGGCATACAAATATGTGAGCTTGTGGAGGATGTGGAAGGGCTAGAAGCATAAGTATGAGGAGGCAAAAATGTTGTACTCTGCCTAATGAGTAGATAACTTAAGGCGTGAATGGATTGAATAATCTATGAGCCGGCCTTAGAAATAATTTCAGGATGCTGTACAGTGGGAGGTGGTGAAATCTTGGGAGGGGGGACATATGTGCAGGATTTCACTCGCTGTGCCCCTGGCCTGTCCTGGGGAGCGCCTAAGCCTACGCCCTGGTTTTGTCTCATGCTCCAGTAATTGACTTTGTGACTGAGCACAAATTCAGCATATAATTTTTGAATGAAATAGAATGGGACATCCAAATTGCTGTGGGGTGGTCTATCAAAAACCATCCACCAGCGATCCCAAAAGTTATCACGTATTGCATCATTGGTACACCATTTAATTGACAACTTAGTTTTTTTAGGGTTCACTTTCAAACCAGTTTTGAGATCAACAAAAATGTTACATATGTCATGTTTTGTTATGTTTAGATCCATAACTTGATTGTAGTGAAGCCTATCATCAAATTGGGTGTGCATGGATTCATGCCAAAGAAGTGCAGTATTGTGTTGTTCTGTGAGTTTCTCCATGCTCTCAATAATGAATTTCAGTGTAGAAAACATGGGACGCAAGGTGGGGATATTCACATATGTGTTTTGATATCCTCTAAGCTGATTTAGATTATCTCCTATGAGATCCTGTATTGGTCGAGGGTTTGTGAACAGTTGGTCTTTTGAAGGCAGGGGATTATTTTGAGGTGTGTCTAGATTATTGGCAAACTGAGAGGGAAGATTTTTGGATTGGTCTGAATCCATGTCTGGTTCAAAAACAAAATAGAATAAACAATATAAATTTCAACTCTAGTTTATAATCAATTTTAAAAAATAATACACAATATCATATAAAACCTAGTTTTTTAAAAAAAAATAAAAAATTTCAATGCAAAAACAAAAAAAAGAGTGAAACTACAAAATTTCACTTACCTTGTGTACTGCAGAAAATCTGATATCAGATAGGTATCATATATGTGATTTTAGGGGCTCGGCTACTTTGCTGCTTCAACATTTTCAATATGAAAATGTTGAACGCAGCCGCGGGTAACAATATATTATGACTGATGAATATCGGATATTTGATATTATTGGATGTTTGATATTATCAGATGTCCAATAATATCAGACATCATATATTATCAGACATCCGATAATTCTTTAGCTTTGGCTTTTGGCTTGGTCAGGTGTATAGACACCCAGGCCTACTCAAAAGTCAACAAACTTTTGGGTGCACTTTTGGATGAGTGAAAAACTGATTTTTTCACATCGCCACTTTTTGGCATACCATGATACTGCATAGACCCCAATAAAACATAAAAAAGAGTCTACGACACAAGTGAAGCAACTCAAGAATATCTTCTACCTCCCAATATTGTTTAAAATCAGTTAGGGATGAAGGACAATATGGAAGAGGAGAAACCAAAAACACATTAGATGGAGCTATTGTGAGTTCTAAATAAAGACCACTCTCTAATGATGAATCACCTTTTTTGTCACTAAAAGATAGGATTAATGCTTTAGAAAATCTTGAAGAAAGCTCATGATTAATTTCAATGACCCCATTGCTAGAAATAACTAAGAGGGGAGGGGGGGGTGAATCGGTGGCCTAAAAATATTCCAATAAATCAACCCAAAAAATTAGTACCATAATATTAAGCCTCTAGTTATCTTCAGTCCTACAAGATGTATGTGTTCAAATATACTTATCAAATAACTACTACTCAGAGTACTCTTTTAAACCTTATTTTTAATGTTTACCGAATAGCAGTCTTTCATTTACTGAAAAGCAGTAAATTGCTTAGTGTATATCTATCAATCTAGATTAGTTATGTGTAACTCAAAATGCTAAAGTAATGACTCATAAACACATTTGACACATGGATTTTTAACGTGGAAACCCTTTTAAGGGAAAAACCACTTGGGACCGGTAACCCAAAATTTTCACTCTTCTTAAGTGAGCTCGGTGAAGAGCCAACACTGTCAAAGCTTACAAATACACTGTTAGGTGTGACATTGTTAGAGGATTTGATAGATTAGTTTGTCACTTGATATCGGGCATCTCTATGCTACCTTCTATGACCAAACCCAGTGTAGTTTGTCAAATGGTATCTGACATCTCATGCTATCTTCATGATCAAAATTTTTGATACTCCTTGGGATGTATCTCAATATACAAAGGATCATTAAATCCTGCTCAGTTAAGAGACTTTATGAATCAATGGTTAAAATGAAACAGTAAATGATCCATTCATACATACAACTTAGACTTGCATATTTTCAGATCTAATGTAAGCTCATTATACCTTTCTAATCAACATGTCTCTTCAATACCTTTGCTCCACTTCTTTCTGCTCGGTGATGTTGTGCTTCTTTGTTGCTCGGTGTCTGCATAAATTTTTAGCTCTTTCCTTAGCTTGATTGATTAGGACTGTATGAAATTGTTCTTCATCAGTTTCTCTTCATCATCCTTATTTTTCATTTACTCCCCTTAATTCATAATGAATTAAGTTTTCTCTTTATAGACATGATATCACCATTTCTCACTTCTTGATTTTCTTGTTATTTGTGTGATTTGCAATCTTATCCAATCTTTCTTTAAATCTTAAATTTAGTTTTATCCCTTAGATTTATCCTTGACAACTGGATAAAACCGCTTTAAATATTTTACTTATCTCTGGCTTTAACTTGTCAATTAAAACAATGTTAACAACCAGTTAAGTCTATCTTTAGCTCTTCCATCTAAGTATTTTTTCATTTTTGAATTCCAATTCCTTTTGGTGTTTTAACTCTTAGATAGCTTCGGTCAACACTTCAATTCTCCTCGGGCTTCTCCATCGGTGTTGTCTATCCATCAGGGTTGTCTGTCCTTTGGGCTTGTCTATCCTTCGGTCAACACTGTAATTGTAGCCATCAATAATGCTTGTGATTTTTCTCATCAGTAATGCTTGTCAATTTCTTTTCTTGGGCATCACTGTGACTTAACTTTCAGTTTTCTCTGTCCTTTGGGTTCCACTAGCCGTCAATGTTTGTTGTCACTTAGTGATTGCTGATCTTTTATGCATTACTAAAAGCATAATATTTATCTCTCTAATTCTATGAATTCTTTGATACTTTGAATATAACCTATCAGATTATATCAAGTTGACATCAATGAAAATACAATCCATTAACCGATTTAATGTCTTGCATTATCTTTATGCATTTCGGTGATCAACTTAACATCTTCAAACATTCAATCAGTTACATGTCATCAATCTCTCCCTTTGGCATTGATGGCAACACACTACATTATCACACTATATTATTACTAATACAATATGAAATATAATAGTTGAAGTTCATCAATCTCTCATATTATAACTAATACAAATGTCTGGCTCTCAGTCTCATCTAGCTTAGATTTGTTTCTTACAGAGTGAGTTCTTCAATCTTCAATCCCTTTACTAGATAGATGTATCAACTTATGATTTTGTTTCTGATATGTGCTTTTCCTTAACTGTTCCTCTCCTTGATAATCTCTTTTTCCTTTGACAATAATCTCTCCCTTAGTATGTATTCTCTTCCTTTTTTTTACTTCTCTCCCTTAGATATATATTTCATATGTAATCAATCCCTTTGAGTAATGATTAACTCTCCCTTTAAATTCTTAAAAACTTCTCTCCATGGATAATGATATAATCTCTTACTGATAATGAGATCATCTCTCCCTTTGGCAACAATGCCAAACAATTCTTCCATATCATCTTCCATCCTTTTTATAATATACTCCTTGAATTTCCCTATCCATCAACAATACATTGTCTCTAGTGTTCAGTGCAGATTTGTACCTTGCTATGTAAAGATGTATCTATTGGTTTCCATCTTGGTGCTTGCATCAACATGAATGATCTTCTGATTTATTGTATAGGCTAATGGAGCCTCCTAGTTAGCTTACTGACCAATAGATAAGGGTTGGGTCCCTAGTCTCTATCTTAGGTATTCAAATGTATCTTTCGGTAATGGCTTGGTAAATATTTCAGCTAATTATTCCTTTGATTGAACATATTCCAGTGTCACCTCTTTTTCTTGCACTTGTTCTCTTAAATAGTGATACTTGATTGCAATATGCTTATTCTTAGCATGCATGACTAGATTCTTAGAAATGTTAATTGCATTGGTACTATAACAATAGATAATACATGGTTCAAGAATCTTCATATTCATACCTTCCAGTAATTGTTTGATCCATGCAATATTTGAGCAATTTGTAGCAACAACCACATATTCTTCTTTTGCAGTAGACTGAGAGATGCATCCTTGCTTCTTGCTGATCCATGTGACAAGTCTGTCACCCATGAAGAATTCTCCTCCAGTTGTGCTCTTTCGGTCATCAATGTTTCCAGCCCAATCAACATCTGTATAAACTTGTAGCTCAAATTTTCCTTCTCTTTTATACCATAATCCATAGTCCTTGGTGTTCTTTAGATATCTCATAATTCTCTTGACATCAGTCATATGTGATTCTTTGGTATTAGCAGAGAATCTCGCAACTATTCCAACTACATGTACTATATCTGGTCTGGTATGAACAATATACATTTGTTTTCCAATCATTGATCTATACAAGGTCTAATTTACCTCATTTGAGTCATCTTCCTTTTTCATCTTACATCCGATAGCCATGTGTTCCAAATCATTTGGAATCTTCCATCTTGAATATATTCAACACTTCCTTGATGTATTTGGACTGAGTGATATATATGCCTGCATCTTGTTGAAGAATTTGTAGACCAAGAAAGAATTTGATCTCCCCAAACATAGACATTTCAAACTATTTTCTCATTTTATTAGCAAAGGATTTTCATAACATTTCATTTCCCCCAAAAATGATATCATCAACAAATATTTTAGCAATCAGAATATTACCATTAGTATCTTATTTTAAGTACATATTGCTATTTTCACTTGTTCTTACAAATTCAATGCTAATGAGATAGGAGTGAAGTCTTTCATACCAGGCTCTCAGTGATTGTTTCAATCCATACAAGGATTTATGTAGTCTACATACAATGTTTCTCTTGTCTAGATCAACAAACCCTTCTGGGTGCTCAATGTATACCTCTTCTTCCAGTATTCCATTTAGGAATGCAGTTTTGACATCCATCTGGCGACAGATATACCTTGAATCCTTTAAATGTAGCATAAGCAAGCAATATTATTACTCCTAGTCTAACAATTGGTGCAAAGGTTTATCCATAATCAATACCTTCTTCTTGTGCATACCCGTTGCATACTAATCTTGCTTTATTTCTTGTGACTTCTCCATTCTCATTCAACTTGTTTTTGAATATACATTTGGTACTAATGACATTCTTGTCATCTGGTCTCGGTATTAGTGTCAATTCACTATTCTTATCAATCTATTCTATTTCTTCATTCATAGCACTGACCCATTCTTCATTCTCAAGTGCAGTATTAAAATATTTAAGCTCAAAATCATGAAGCAAACATCTAGTGTTTAGTGAATTACTTCTTGTTCTCATTCCAGCCTTCTTGTCTCCTATGATCTGATTCTGTGGATGATGTCTTCTGACATACTTGGAAATTTTTGGTTCAGCTCTTTTTCCATCATTCTAATTATCATCTTGACCTTCATTATGATCTCCATCACTCAATACATCACCTTGAGGATTTTACTATTTTTGGTAAGTACAGTCTGATGCTCGGGTGTAATGTTCTATTGCTCAGGAGCGATACATTGTTTCTCAGGTAGAGTGTCAGGTTCTTCAGTGTAAACAAACCTGTTGTAGTCCTCTGGTTCTTTTCTACTTTCCTTATCATTCTTCTCTACAAATTCATCTATTCTTACATTTTCACTTTCAATTATCTTGTTAGAAGACTTGTTAAGATATTTATAACCTTTCTTTTGGTGGAATACCCTAGAAAGATACTTTCATCACTTTTGGAGTCAAGATTTTCATTTATTTCATCTTTCAAAATATAACATTGACTACCAAAGATTTTGAAGTAACTTACATTAGGTGTGTAACCATACCAAAGCTCATATGATGTCTTCTTTGTGTCCTTCTTCAATTGTACTTTGTTCAATGTGTAGATAGCAGTACTAACATCTTCCCTCCAGAAAGTTTGAGTGATGATTTTATCAATCATCAATGTTCTTGCACAATAAACAATTGATCTATTTCTCCTTTCAACAATTCCATTTTGTTGTGGTGTTCTCGGTGCAAAAACCTATCTTTTAATTCCACACTCATTGCAGAAATTAGCGAATTCATCTAAAATAAATTCCCCTCCTCTATCCGACCTTAAGAATTTCAATTTCTTATCACTTTGTTTTTCTACCATTGCCTTATACCATTTAAACATCTTGAATGCTTCTAATTTATATTTAAGAACATAACTATCATCATTCTAGAATAATCATCTAAAAAGAGGATGAAATACCTATCTCCATAGTAACTCTTTGTCCTCATGGGTCCACATAAATCAGTATGGACTAATTCTAAAATTGCATTAGATGTATGGGTTTTACTCTTAAAACTAGACTTTGTCATCTTACCTTTTTGACAATTCTTGCACATGATATGCTCGGGCTTTGTCATGCTCGGTAAGCCTCTGACATTCCTTTTATTGCTTATCTTTGTCATGTTGTCAAAATTCACATGACATAATCTCTTATGCCACAACCATATGTCTTCATTTCTAGTCATTAAACAAGTAGTGTTTACATCATCAAGATAAAATAGGTTACCTTTTGTCTGCTTACTAGTTCTGATCAACCTTCCTGATTCATTGAATATCTTTGCCTTCTTATTCTCCAATTCTACTCGGTGAACTATATTATTCAGATGTGAAACACTTAACAAATTATAATTCAGTCCTTTTACCCAGTAAGCATTTTCACATTTGATCAGGTTATTCAACATCATGGTTCCTTTACATTCAACTGGACAATGTGTGTCATTACCCATTCTTACTGATCCACCATTATAGTATTCAAAATTTTCAAACTTTTTTTTATCACCGATCATGTGGTGAGTGCAGCCACTATCTATAATCTAGACATGATTCTTACTAACCTTAGATATGAGTGCAGTTTCTACATACCTTTCTTCTTCTTTGTCTGAATCATCCTTCATGGCTGCAAATACCATCTCAATGTCTTCTTTACATTCGGTGTCAGTATCATCAGCTCTATTCTTAGCTAGGTAAAAAGCTTTCTTCCCTTTTTCCTTGTAGTCTCAGGTATGTCTTCTATCAGGTTGTTAGTTGATTCGGTAGTCTCTGTTATCACCTCGGTCAAAAATATTTTCATATGTTCTATCATTACTATTGTCATCTTTTCTTCTGTTAGGACATCTTGCAGCAAGGTGTCCAACCTCTTTACAATTAAAAAAAAAAAGTGGTAATTTACCTTTGTATCTACATTTGTCTCTCTACAATCTTCTTTCCATTAGTGCTTCAATCTCATCAAGTCCTTGATCCTCATTATCACTTTCACTATCATTCCTCATAGTGTGTCTATGACTTGACTTACTTATTTTCAAAGAAGATTTGAATGTAGCCTCTATAGATGGCAAGACACTATTATCAAAGTTATTCATCTCAAATGAAATTAGTCTACCAATAAAAATATCTAGAGTAACTTTATTGTATGCAACTTCTCTCATTTCTTGTATAGAAGATACTCTAATAACATATACATGTAGTAAGGTTCTTAGAATTTTACTTACCACTATTTTTTCTTCAAGTACACCTCCAAATCCTCGAATAACATTGCCTACCTCTTTGATTCTATAGCTATACTGAGTGATATTTTCTCCTTCTTTCATCCTTAGGTCATCAAACCTCCCTCTTAGGCTTCCTGCCTTAGCTCTTAGTACATTAGCATTTCCACCATGTACTAGCTTCAATTTATTCCACATTTTCTTTGCAGAGGTGCAGGTTTTGACATATTCAAACTCAGCATCGGAGAGTGAGGAAGCAAGCTCTATCATCAGGAAATTATGCTCATGCTATTCTCTCAATTTCTCAAGAGTGTGAGGTCCTGTAGGAAACACATATTTAGTATCAAGCTGTTGAGTAACATCATTACCAATACTTGATAGGTGGAGTCTTCTCCTGCTTTGACATGATGCAAAGTTGTCTTTATTCAACTTGGGCACATCTCGCTTGTTCATCTTGTGATCTTTTTCTTGAGTTGTTAAACTCCCTTTCTAAGAACACAAGATCTAATACCAATTGTTAGAAATAACTAATATATTTAGCTCTGCCAGCTAATTATTTTTTCATTTTTGAACTCTAGTTCCTTTTGGTGTTTTAACTCTTAGATAGCTTTGATCAAAACTTTAGTTCTCCTCGGGCTTCTCCATCGGTTTTGTCTGTCTGTCAGGGTTGTCTATCCTTCTGGCTTGTCTTTCCATCAGTTAACAAAATAATTATGGTCATCGGTAATGCTTGTGATTCTGCTTGTCAGTAATGCTTGTTGGTTTCTTTGCTTAGGCATTACTGTGACTTAAATTTTGGTTTTCTCTGTCCTTTGGGTTCCACTAACTGTTGGTGTTTGTTGTCACTTAGTGAATGCTAATATTTTATGCATTACTAAAAGTATAACCTTTATCTCTCTGATTCTCTTAAGTCTTTGAAACTTTGAATATAACCGATCATATTATATCAAGTTGACATCAACGCCAATACAATCCATTAACTGATTTAATGTCTTGCATTATCTTTCTGCATTTCGGTGATAAACTTAACATCTTAAAAAATTCAATCAATTAGATGCCATCACCCATACATATAATTATAATCAACATGATTTGCATCAAAATTGTTAGCATCAATATCTTTATCATCCATATCATCATCTAAATTAACAACAATAGGATTTTTAACGTGAAAAGAATAATTATTTTGCTTAGACAGTTTTATCTTTTTGAGATTTTCTTCCTCACATGGAATAGCCAAAGGTTGATCAAATGGGCTCAAAGAAACTTTTGGTATCTTAGGGGGGGGAAATTTTTAGGAAGCAATTTTATGGGTGTTGAAATGACATATCCAACATTGGTCTTTAGCACTATAGTTTCTCTTGGTTTGACTTGAAATTTGGGAAGTTTTGGGGTGAATCAACATTGGATACTTTTTTTTACTTTGTAGGAGGAATGGAATGAACCTCACCATGTTGAGAGATGCAAGATGCTATAAATTTTTGAGATAGAGGAGGTGAGAATGAAGCATATATAGGAGGAATTAAATCTATAAAAAGGAGTCCAAGTCTAGGATGAAGAGGTGGAACATCCTTAGATTTTCTCAATTTTGATATCATTTCATTTTTGAAGTTTTGATAGGACATGAAAAGAATGACTTGTTGGGGGTTTTATGGTTGAGGTGTATGAGGCCAAAATAAGTCAAGGGTGAAGTTTCTATGACTCACTAATGGTATATAAAGACAATGATCGATCATGATAACTAGTCTAGGAGCTTCAAACAATTATGCTTTATAGAAGGAACATATTTCATGGAAGTAAGCCAAGGATGTCCTAGTATCAAATAAAATTGATTGGATATAGGGATAAAATAAAAGGTCACATCTAATCACTTGGTACCAACTTGAATGAGAAGGGTGATAGAACATATGGTAGGATAAGTAAAATAATCTTTCACCTTAATCATAATATCAAATTTATCATAAGTATCTTGATAAATATTTCATGTAAAGAGACATTATTTGGAAATAAAATTCACCATACATACTATAGTAATTAACTCTCCTTGGGAGAGATTTCCTTTAATTATTGCAATAATGTATAGGGGTCTATCAAGTGCCATAATAATTTCCTTGGAAATAAAGGTAATGTGAGGTTCAAGCTTAGGTTTTGGTTAAGGTTTAGGTTTCTCAATAAGGTTGACAACATTATTGGCTTCACTACAAAAATTATCAATGTCTATGTTCGTAAGGTTGTTAGGCTCAATAACATTGGTAGAAATGAAAGGGAAATGATTGGTGTAGATTTGCAAGTTTTGGTTTGGGGGTGCTATAGATTTGTTTCCTTTATCATTGACATCCTCCACAATTATGGTATTGGACTTTATGCGGTCTTGGATAAGATGTTTCAAACTAAATAACTTTACAATATCATGACCGATTTGATGATGGTATTAGAAAAAGGCTTTGAGATCATATTAAGGTTGCAATGTTTTAGAACGATAGATAGGTTTGATGGGAGGAAGTTTCCAAACATTATTATTAATTAGCTTAAGCATAATATTATGTAAAGACTCAAAACATGGAGTAGAATTATGCATAAGTTTAAATATTGATGGCAAAGGAGCCACACCCGATGTTGCATTAGTTACTTGTGTATCAACATTATTTGAACAATTTTTGTGAATATTGATGAATCTTTTTTTTTGGATTTTTTGAATGATTGTTGAGAAAAATAAATCTTATCAACTAGATCCACTGATGTGGATGATTCAAATTGGATCACATGAAGTTGATAATTACAAAACACTACAATACATGATTAGGTAGAGGAAGTAAACTTAGAAAATAGTAACTTAGATCTCTAATGTTTTTTTGAAAATTAGAAATAAAAATTATTTGAACATCACCATTAGACACATGATAAGCAATTTGCGCCTGCAAATCTTTATTTCTACTGATAAAATTAGTCACTTTCCCTTTGACTCCTTGTTTGCAATGAATCAAATTAGTCAAAGTAATTTGAAGAAAAAAATTATTTTGAAATTGTTTTATAAATGCATTAGCTAATTTTTGAAAAGACACAATGGAATAAGGAGGCAAAAAATAATACTATTACAAGGCATTATCTCTAAATTTTCTAGCAAACAACTTAGCCATAAGTCTATTATCATTTGAGAAGTCACTACACGAGGTTTGAAATGTTTTCACATTTGTAAAGAGATCACATTTTCATTTTATGTCTCCAATTGTACAATTTCTATGTATCGAGGGATAATGGTACAAATAATATCTTGGGAAAGTGGGCTACCTATGTCACAACTTGGAACATTGAATTTGGATTGTGTTTTAAAAATGAATTGTTGTTGAAAAAATGAGATAATTTAAGCTAGGTTATTGATGGTTTCTTCAATGTATATATTAGTATTGGACATATTTGATTGTGAAGGAAGTGAAACATTGTGGGAAATGGAAGGAGCATTGGAGTACGTAAGAAAAACATTATGGTAAGTGGGTCAAGGAGATGGTTGGGAAATACATAGAAGACTCATGGAAGGAGGTATACATTAATTTGACTGATAGAGATTCCTCCAAGAAGAACACATGTAGGATTGATGCTTTCTGTAGATGTAGCCATTATAGGTGGTGTAGAAGAAGGCACTGTTGGTTCCCAGATTAAAAAATTGGAAAGATTACAAAGGATTCCAAGATTTTCTATCAAGCCCTCCAAGTGATTTGGACAACTAACAAGTTTTATCCTTTAGGGGATTAAACTCATGCACTTTAGGCTCTATAGAACCAAGGTGGGTAAGCCTACACTTCAACTTCTCTCCAATTTGAAGCTTTTTATATCATATTTGTTCTTATACTTCTTACTCCTATCACCTGTTTAAAGTGGTATATATATCTAAACAAGTTGATTCACTAAACTGCTTGATTACTTCTAATTGTTTCCTACTAATCTATTTCTTCTACTTCTATTTTCTGATCCACTTCTTCAACTATTCTAAGATTAAACCTGCTACTACTAGTATTATTATAATTCTTTTACTTTTGATAAATGGTTATGATGATAGACCAACGCCTTCTTCCTATTGGGCTACAGAGTTTCTCTTCTCCTCAACCTTTATGTATAACTCGTACAAGACAATTTTTAAGACCATCACTTGGATGGCCCGTTAACTAATCTAACCTTTAGTTGCCTTCAACTATTAGATGACACCTCAATTAGTTTGATTGAGTTTAACCTTTTCTTGAAAGGACCAACTAGACAAAATATGTATGGACAACCACTTCACATACAAATTCTGATAATCAAATTGAAGTGCATACAAATAATATCCATACACAAAGACTCAAGACAACTTCTATTTTATTGAAACAAAAATCATAGAGGAAATGATCGATTATAGAACTTATCCAAAACACAAATGAGAAAAAATAGCACTGAAATTATCCTTTTATTTATTCATATTTGATAATGTGTTACATCTTGTCTCTAGGTTTTGATATCCTAAATCAGAATTCTAAAATCTACCATCTAACCCCCTTTACCCTTCAAGTTGCAGTTTCCCTTTTATACATACAGGGGATCCTTTTGAAGGGTTACAACTTATAACTTTAGAACAATATGACTATTAAGTTAGATGATTGATTATTTTGTAAACTAATCATCTACCCATAAAACCAAAAAAAAAAAACTAATTGCATTTACAAATTGTTTTCTTTGGATAATCACTTGATCCTCTCCCGACTTTCAAATTATTCAACATAATCCTATTCTTTAAGAATCAGTATTGAAGTGCTTCATGATGCATCTCTCCTTGTCAACAAGTAACACTCAAGAAAATGAGATCTCTGAATATTGAACAAATTAACACTAGCAATTGTAAAAGAATCCCCATTTTCCTTCTTTGAACAATTTTTTTAGTGATCCATATGTATGCATATAAGAGAGAACCCTTTACATCCTTCATAACAATTTTATTTTAAGAAGATTCCATAGTCAATACTCCCTGTTACATAGTTCACAACTCTAGCTGTAATTTCATATATTTGTACATAGTGTCTATTGTATTTTTCTATTAAATATCACCTCTATTAATCCTGTTAGAGTAATAAGTTATTCCACTTATTAATTAAATAATTCTAATTTAATTATTAAGTCACTTATTATATCTAGTTCACTTAAGCTAAACTTTAGGCATATAATAATTAATTCTATTATTAATTATTATCAGACAACCTAGGATTCTCCACCTTCTGGGTTTTTGATCTCCTTTATAAGGATTGATCTCTTTGTAATTATTAATTATTTTGTAATTCCCTCTATTCTCTCTCTGAATGAATATTTCATCTTTTAGATCATTATGAGTTGTGTCTCCATTCTTTGCTTTTGTGATAAGTATTTTGCATATAATGGATCTTGGTGATTGAATCCTTCAAATTCTAACATGGTATTAGAACCTTGTTGTTGCAGCGTGTTCTTGAGTTTTTTAAAGATTTTTTGGAGGTTGGGGGTTTCAAGTTTTTAGATCTTTTTGTATGGATCTAGGGGTGCTATTTTTGGAGCACTTTGGGTACAAAATGACCTCATGGTTGCACTCAAAAGGCCCAAAAACCCCTATTTTCATATAAGGCTCATCCAATTTGGACACATTTGAAATATGGGCCCTCTTTTTTGCAAGTACAACCTTGGCATGCTTTTTGAGGCAAAAAATGTCCCAGTTTTCATGCAGCCTTGGTTTCCATACCGACAAAAAAAACAATTTTTATTTTATTTTTTTTCCTTGGTACCTCCACCAATTTTGGCCAAAATTTTGGCAGTCCTGCTAGATTTAGTGGAGCTTCACCAGATTTAGCCAAGATCACTTAGAGTTCTTCTTGTTCTAGATCCCTCTTCAGTTTTTTTCTCATATCTTGAGCAAACAAAGGCATTTTTGGCCAAATGAGATATCTTTGGAAAGATGGTTTCGAGCCCGATCTGATTTTCTAGGTTTGGTTTTCTGATTTTTTCGTCTTACATGGCTTGTTCCAGTCAACGTTAGGGTTCCTATTTGCACTCTGACAAACAATATATTGTTTATCTAGACTCCATTTTCTGACTTCCACACATCATTTGAAATTTGGTTATGTTCTCCTTCTTCTTGTATGGGTCTCATTTCTAGAATCTGCTCCAGGTATATTTTATTCATTTTTTTTCTTTTTAACAATCTGGTGGATATCTTGGATGTTTCAGGTTCTAGGATCATTTTACTTGCATGGGATGACTCCTTTTTAGCTATTTCATATGTTCTTACAGTTGGACTCAATGGGAAGTAGTACTAAGAGGGGAGGGGTGAATCAGTACCTCTAAAACTTTTAACACTTTACCCAATTTATCATTAGTGATCATTCAATTCTAATTTACCAACCATTATTGTTATTCTTTCTTATGTAGACATTGTTTATTAACAATCTTTACAATCATCCATAGAAACATTCATGAAATTAACAAACACATAACACAAGATATGATATTGCAGAAAACTCATGTTAGGAAGTAAAAACTGTGGTGGGGATGACACCCATAAAACTTCACTATCTACAGAATGGAAGGGAGCTAGTTAAGGATTATAATTTGATCACTTCTGATGATCTACCCTATTAAGAGTATTAAAGTGGAGACTTGTTAAGATCTAATCTGTTAAGAGCTTTAGCAACACTGATTTAAGTGTGCACTCAATTATGAGATTTACAATAGGATGGTTAAGCCCACCTTTCTTGAAAGGATTTCATTAGTGTAGTACACTTGTTAGAATAAGTACAAATGTTGACCTGACTGTATGTAATCTAATATTTCTGATTTACAAATCCATTAAATCTTTTACAATAATGATATCACCTTAAGTGATTGATGAATACCTTTTCTCTACTTGTCGGTAGTCTCTGTTCTGTTCTTGAAAACTGATTTGAATCTATTTGTGTTCTTTAGCATGATTTCTCTGTCTGATCTTTAGTTTCTCTCTGTGGCTACTTTCTTCATTGAACAACAACTGTTCTTAAGGGGTCGAGCACCTATTTATACAAGTTATTTGACCTATCTTGGAATTCATGATTTACAATGTTAACTCTCAGATCCAAGGTTTACAACTTGACCTTGATCTTTAGTTTGCATGTTTTAAAATAGTAAAACAAATTAAAACAATAAAGATTACATTACTTCCTCCACACATAATGGATTAAAAAGAAAATCAAGAAGTTATAAATACAACTTTAGTGATTTATCTGACGTGGAAAGTCAGATCCACTATTTGTGGGATGTAACTAACTGTTGGTTCTTGGTTGTCAGTTTGAACTTGCAATCTATCAGCATTCCTTGTCTGAATTGTTCATCAGGTTCCCTGTATCTGTTGGGTTCCTCTCTTTGTTGTTCGTCAGGTAGCACTGTTGATACTTCGTCAGGTATCCTTATCTTTTTTTCATCGGGTAACACTTTAATAGTGTTCATCGGGTAACCTTAGTGCTGGATAGTGTTGTACCCTATCTATCAGTTTAGAATAAACCCATGGTGCAGATCATGGTTTTCTCTAAGTATACTAATGGAAAAATATAATGCCTTCAATCTCCCCCTTTGACATTAGTATAAAAAACTGATATGTACATAATACTAAAATTATTACACCATGTTATTTCCTTATCATAATATGACTCCCCCTTTCTATGTGTATCGGTGTAGTGTATGTATATGTACATGTATACTATTTTATTTTTGTATGTACATTATTTTCCCTTTTTCTTTTTCTTCCACTATACATTATTTCCTCCTTTTAATTGAGGTGATGTACATATCAAATTCCCCCTTTCTTTTATACTAATGACAAAAATGTACAACTTACAAAATGTTAAAAAAGTGTGACAAAGATGTGTAACTTACAATGTGTCAAAAACATTAGAATGGGTAAGTTTGATATCTTCTAGTAGTTTCTCCCATTGTTCTTTCAATTGTTTGAGTTCCATATGTTATAGCTCGAGTCTTGTGTGCATATCATATATTCTTTCCAGGACAGACATTTCAGGGGTGGCAATTAGTGCATTTGCCTGTGTCATATTTTGTTGTAGCAGTGTAAGTTTTGGTAAGAGCTTAAATTGTAGCTCATTGACTTCATCTCTATATTTCATCTCTGCAAATTGAATGTCCTATCTTTGCTTCCTAGCCTATATTATTTTTTGTTTGTGCAATTTAAGTGCTTTTGCTGTGTTGGCTAGAATTTGTGCACTGGACTGAAGATCAACATCTATTTTTTCTATCTTTTCGGTATACTCCTTAGTGAGTTGATCTAAGGTGCACAATTTCTTAATTAAGGTAACAACTTCTGATAAAAGTAGTTTAATTGCACTTTCCAATTCAGATAGCTTGACCTTTTTGAGTGCCACTTCCATTGTAGTAGTCTGAATTCTTGTCCTTTGTTTTTTAGCAAGAGGTGGAGATGGAGGTGCATCAGATTTAGTGGCCTCTATATCTGATTTATTTTCCTTTAGTGTTTCACCGATGGTACCCTGTTCATTAGTTTCCTCTCGCTGATCCTGTTCTTCCTCCTCTGTGATTGATAGAATCCTCTTGAGATTATTTATCATTTTATCTTTCTTGTTTATAGTCTTTTTGACTTGTAGGCCATGTTATATCTTAGATTTGGCATCTTCATATGTACCAAAAACTTGATTGTTTCTTATCAATGGGCTCATTGAGTAGTGCCTCAATTGCACTAGTAGCTAGATCAATATTGATCTCATAGTCTAATGATGATAACCAAGAAGTTCTTGGTACAATCGGTTTGATGTGTGTGAAGTCTGTATCTTCCATGAAACATATTTCATCCCTATGTTTTTCAACCAGTTGTCTAGGAATTTTGGTTCTTTCCATCATCTTTTTCTTGAATTCAAGGAAGTATGCAGACATTACAGACTCAAAATTGTCTCCTAGTGACTTAATCAGTTCACTAATTTGTAGGGTTACCGGTTTGTAGAGTCCCATACAACTTTTCCTACTAAAGGAAAATATTCTTGAAAGTAGAAATATATACACATAATAAGTGAACCAAACTTACATGTGCTGCTCTTTGTAGATCTGATCTTGATCATATTTTCATCAAGTTATTTCAGTAGGATCTCACATAGATCCATTTGAATTCCTTTATTTACAATATTGTAAGTTGTGCTTATTGCTGTTGTAGAAATGTTGTTTAGCCTGCTATCCTGGAAGATTTTGTAACCAATAACACATGCACAAAATTTCAACTTGTCATCGACGATTGTGTTAACCTTGAGACCTCTGTTGTCTCCTTCTACATTAGTAAGTTTAGTAACTTCTTTCATGGATGGATGTTTTTGTGCCCTAGGTTTTTCGGTTATCGGATAACCAGTGACAACATGAAGAACATCCTTTGTTATTTGCTTGGGTTGGTCTAGCCATAGTTTGTTGTCATGCATCTTGCTCAAGACTATCATAATCCACTTTGTCTTGAATTCCCTCAGGAAATGTAGGGCATTAGTTAACCCTTTGACCTCCAAGTGTTTATGTTCTTCTCTCAGTTTTCCTTTAGCATCACATAGCTTCTTATAAGCTTTATCCATTTCCAAATCATCTATCTTTGTAATCTTGCAGTGGATGTAAGACCTAACGTCTTCTATGAGCAAAACCCTAGGCGAGATTTTTGAAAATGCGCTAGCTTCATCGGGTTTCGATGCAATATTTGGATAGATTTTGTATTTAGGTTCTACATATGTGTTTTTCTTGATCATTTTCACCACATTCTTCTTTTCATTCTTTAACTTAGCAGTTCTTGAAGTGGTTGCCATTGTTTTTGTAGAATTTAGGGTTTTCTTTGAAATTAGGGCTTTCTTGACAAAACAATGACAAAGATCTTTCAATTCCCTTGTTACTTACTTCAATTCATGAATGTGATGAATAATTTGTTCCCTGTGTGCTAAATCAATCTGTAGATGCTTCTGCTTTCTGCTCTTTAATTGTTGTGATGTCGCTCTGCTTTCTCTTCAAATTGCAGGTGAAAAATGAAGTTACCCCGTCGACTATTTATAGACTTTTGACCTAAGTATTTGCAATAAATTCTCACCAACTCATCAGGACGTGAAGATAGGTTTCATCGGGAGGATATTTTAAATCATCGTCAATGTAGACATGATGCTTATGGCAGTTGTCAACCACTTTGATTTTACTGACGGATATCAGTATTCTGTCATGATGACTTCTGAATTTTGCTTTCTTATCGATGGTCGTCAGGATACATTGGTAGTTTACGACCAACAATTTTTGGTAAGTGTGAACAACTCATTATTATGTTCACTGATGATTTTTGGTAAGTATTTACCGACGATGTTGTATTGTTAGTGTTAATGTTTGTAGCTTCAGTCGTATGATCATTAGAATATATATAATACATGTTGATTAATAATAACCTATTATATATGTTATATTATTATTGATCATATGAAATTTAATATTCAATATTCAATTATTATATTATTCTTAATTAATAATTGATTGATGAAACATTATAAGATTGATTAAATTATGATTAATAGGAAGAGGCATGTCCTTTCTTATAAATAATAATGAATAGACATGTCCCATGAAGGGACATGTCTCTCCTAGCCTCATTCCTAATATAAATGAAAGAGAGATTTTTGCATTTGGAAAACACATTCAAAATAGAGTTCTATTACATTTACAGCTATCCTAAAACTTAACATGGTATCAGAGCCAGGTTGCAAATGTAAGAGAGTAGTTTGCTGATGGTGAATGTGTGACTGTCTCAAAAAATACAGTCTCGGTAAAAGGACCATATCTCACAAATGCACTATTGGATTTTTCTAAATTTTGGATATGTTGATGAAAGCCTAATTTCAAATAATCTCACTAAAGCAATTAGAGAGAAATTAATTGATGCAAAAGTTATGACAGAATATGTACGGGTCTATGTGAAATTTTTGAAAATGACTTTCATTAAAAATATATATTAATTTGTTATGATCGTGATCAAGCAATAAAAAAAAGAAGCATGAATTCAAGGAAGGGTGTCTATTTCTATAAAGAAAGCATCAATTATATAGTGTCACATCTCTTGGAGAATTCAAGGCATTTAACAAGAAGACATGAGTATTGTGCAACAATATAAGAGTGAGAATTGTACATTGTGGGGGGAATAATAACCAATGTTACATTTCCATTTGAACCATCCTTAGTGGAGAGTGAGAAAATGGTGATCATCCATTCTAGGTTGTCACTTTATATGAAGGTCGTCGACATGGCTAGCACGAATAACATTATGATCTCCTGCAGCGTGTCCTCCACAAAAAACTTCAAAGTTTGATGAGAGTTGATATTTCCTATATGGGCTCACCTTACAAAAGGAAATATTTGAAACTTAAGATAAGTATTCCATGTTTTATTAATGCACATGAATTAT
>MU223891.1:76418-114559 GCA_018584345.1 Thuja plicata
AGATTTACAATAGGACGGTTAAGCCCACCTTTCTTGAAAGGATTTCATTAGTGTACTACACTTGTTAGAATGAGTACAAATGTTGACCTGACTGTATGAAATCTACTATTGCTGATTTACAGATCCAATAAAGCTTTTACAATAATGATATCACCTTAAGTGATTGATTAATACCTTTTCTCTGCTTGTCGGTAGCCTCTATTCTATTCTTATAAAATGATTTGAATTTGTTTGTGTTCTTTAGCATGATTTCTCTGTTTGATCTTTAGTTTCTCTCTGTGGCTACTTTCTTCATTGAACAATAACTATTCTTAATGGGTCAAGCACATATTTATACAATTTATTTGACCTATCTTGGAATTCATGATTTACAATGTTAACTCTCAGATCCAAGGTTTACAACTTGACCTTGATCTTTAGTTTGCATGTTTTAAAATAGTAAAACAAATTAAAAAAATAAAGATTATATTGCTTCCTCCACACATAATGGATTAAAAATCAAATCAAGAAGTTATAAATACAACTTTAGTGATTTATCTGACGTGGAAAGTCAGATCCACTTTTTGCGGGATGTAACTGATTGTCGATTCTTGGCTGTCGGTTTGAACTTGCAGTCTGTCAGTGTTCCTTTTTTGAACTATTTTTTGGGTTCCTTGTATCTGTCGAGTTCCTCTCTTTGCTATTTTTTGGGTACCACTATTGATACTTCGTTGGGTATCCTTATCTTTTTTTCATCAGGTAACACTTTGATAGTGTTCATCAAGTAACCTTAGTGTTGGATAGTGCTATGCCCTGTTTGTGGGTTTAGACTAAACCGATGGTGTAGATCATGTTTTTCTTTAAGTATACTAATGGAGAAATATAATGCCTTCACTTACAACTTTCTGTCATTCCTAAGCATTATATACATCTATTTTTGTAGCACTTATTTTTTGCAAACACATCGAGATAAAGTGCCATCATTGGATGCTTGGCATTTTGCACATTTTGTTCCTATTTGTACTCGCACTACATAATAAAGTGCCATGGGGGGGGGGTTGATCTATCTTTTTCAAGTGAGTGTTCCTTCCATGACATTAGCCTCATTATGCATGTCAAGAGATTGATCATACACAACACCATCCTTTATATGTGGTTTTACTTTCTTCGACATGCAATTATTCGTGGTAGCCTCTTTCAGTGTACCTATCATACCTCTCTGTGCTCAACATTATTGGGGGGTGGGGGTATTTCCTATTGGTTATAATGCTTCCTTGGTGTGATGGAGTGAGCTATGTATTCAATATTTGTTCCTATGTACTAGGAGGATGCAGTGGCTAGGTACCTATGTATTTCGGTGAGATGAATCATTTACCATATGGACACTTCTTTGTTTCCTATTTAGGAGACATCCTTCCATATTTTGATCAACTCTTTATAATTTGGTGTTTTTTTTCCATCTGTATCTTCGAGTTTCAATGTATGCCTTGTTTTCCATCCTGATTTGAGTAGTGCCATTTGAGGGAACTCATGTAGATTATAGTTTTTACTACTTGATCAGATTCAATTTCAGTGGAGGTTCCAATAGTTATTCTTTGACAATGTTTGAAGCTTCATGCTTCAGTGGTATTCTTCATGTTCTTCTTTTGATCAATTCTTTATACTTTGGTGTTTTTTCCATCTGTATCTTCAAGTTCCAATGTTTTCCTTTGTTTTCCATCTTGATTTGAGTAGTGTCATCTAAGGGCACTCATGCAGATTATAGTCTTCCCTACCTGATCTTTGTTCCTATCTCCAGGGAAATTCTCTATTTTGGAGGATTCTTTAGTCCTTCACTAGGATTCATCTCTTTTTGGAGAGGGGTTTTTCCCATTGAGTTTTCTCCTTTTCTCCTCTTTACAAAGATTTTTTTGTACTTGTGTACCTGATCAGGCCATGTTGTCAGGACCCATTTCCTTCTTTCAGTAGTTGTTTCTAGGTTTTAGCTACTCCCTAAGTTTATCTTAAGGGGGGGTGTTAGAGTAATAAGTTATTCAACTTATTAATTAAATCATTTTGATTTAATTATTAGGTTACTTATTATCTCTAATTCACTTCAACTAAATTTTAGGCATATAATAATTAATTCTATTATTAATTATCATCATGCAACCTAAGTTTCTCCACCTTCTAGGTTTTTGATCTCCTTTATAAGGATTGATCTATTTGTAATCGTTAATTCTTTTGTAATTCCCTCTATTCTTTCTCTGAATGAATATTTCATCTTTCAAATCATTATGAGTAGACCCTATGGCAAGACATATTGTCAATTAGTATCAAAATACTTAAGACATTCTAAGTCACCTGAGTGACAGTATGACCTGAGTGACAATTATGAGGCTGACTTAGTATATGTTGTTATATATTATTTTTTAATTGGAAGCTGACTTGCAGTGTTGTATATTTGCATATGATATATACGTAAGACAACTTGTTCTGATCAAGTGTGAATATTGTAAGTAGTAAGTGGAAAGTTTTGTAAGATGAATATATGAGAAGAAGACATGCGAAAGCAGATTAACTAAGTAAAAAAGTATTTTGGACAGCAGAGGCTTATCTATCACTATTAGGTGATTAGTTATATTCAAAGGATCATTATCAACAATTACAGTTACACATAGCAGATCAACAACTGATTCATTCTCACAGGTGGATCAAAAAAATCCTTTAACAAGGTGGACCTAATAGTCCTTTCTCTAAATCTCTTAACAGAGTTGCACTACATTTTGTATTGTAATAAATCCTTTAACAAGGTGGACCTAACAAGTCCTTTGTATGCTCCTAACAAGGAAGACCATTAGAAGTGGTCATTGCAAGCTATAACTGGCTAAATTTATTACTGCAGTACTAAATCTTATGGGTATGATCCCCACCCTAGTTTTACTTTCTTTGGAAGGTTTCTGGGTAACCAAATATTGTGTTATGAGTTATGTGTTCTTTACTTTTAGTTCTATTCATGTTATCCTTCAAGTTAAATGTGGATTAAGTTTTATTGGTTCCTGATTCACCCCCCTCTCAGTCACTGGGCACACTATATATTTCCAACAATTGGTAGTAGAGCAGTGGTTCTCTTATCAGAAGTTTGACAGCTTGAGAAAATATTAGAAAGGATGGAAACCTATAGACTGGAGAAAGCCATTGAGAATGAGAAGTTAGATCTTTATGTATCCATGGATTAGGTTAAGAAACTAAAGGAGAAAATCTCTCTCTCTCTCTCTCTCTCTCTCTCTCTCTCTTAAACGAAGACAGGAACTAGTAGTATAGTTGAATGAGAAGAACTATATAGGAGAAAGCATTGAAGAAATATGCAAAGAAAGAAGTTTAGAAGAAGCTGATGCAACCATTGAAGACCTACTTGCAAAGAATCTCAACTTAGATGAAGAGATAAAGAAAATGAAAAGAGAACAAGAAATCAATTCAATCAGGATATGTGAAGTCATCGATCATAAGAAAAAAGAAGAAGATGACAAGAATACAACACACTTGAGGAAAAAATATTGCTGAGTATAAGGCTAGAAGAAAAAGACAATGAAATCCATCACTTATCCATTCAGCAAACTGATTTGGTAAATCAACTCAATAATGCAAAATAAGAAGTTATCAATTTGAGGACAAATAATGACAGACTGCAGACTAAACTCAATACTGAAAAGCAAGAAAATGAGAATGTAACTATTTCACAAACAAGCATAGATCAGACAATAGAATTCAGACATAATGGACAAACTGGATTAGGTTATACTAAACAAGGTGAAACTTCTCATCAAGGAGCAAAGCGAAATAACAAGCCTTTATGCAATCATTGTGGCAAGTTAGGACACACCTCAAACAAATGTTGGAGCAATAGAAAGTCAAGATTCAATGGAAAATGTTATATTTTCAACAAACATGGACATAGAGAAAGTGAATGCAAAGAGAAAACCAAGTTTGAAGGGAAATTCTACAAGTGTAACAAATAAGATCACAAATCCTCTGAGTGCAGAACAAAGAACTGGAATCCTACTGAACAATTGGCTAAAGCAATTTTTTGATGGGATTACAACACATGGTACAAATTTTGTCATTGTGGTGAATATGGGCACATTGGTGCAAACTGTATAAAGGCTCATTTAAGAAAAAAAGATCCTACCAAGAGATGCTATGTATGCAAGCAACTCAGACATCTAAGTAGAAATTGTATGAACATAGAAAATATTGATACTAGCTTTGAGAATGGGAAAGTTGAAGTCTCTAAAATCAGAACACATATGAGAAAGCAATGGGTAAGAAAGTATCCTAAAAATTTAGATCAAAACAATGAAGGATCTACTGACACCTAGAATAGCGAATTGGGTGGATCTACCATTTCAGAATAAATTCAAGGAGATAACTGGAACTATGCAATTCAATATGTAATACACTAGTTCCAGATGAGATAATAGTCCAAATTTGCATATTGATGCATATAGGACATATCATAAGTGCTACCTAAGTCAGATTACAAGTTACACCCAAGCCACTTTGGCTTACCTGAGCTGAGTCAGGCCATATTGGTAATTGTGAAGAATAGCTACACCCAAGCTTTTGAGTAAATCTTGGTTATGCCCGAGCTATGCCAACTACTCTATATGGAGCATTTAATATTTTAGCCTAATGGTTAAAACTCTTATAAATGAAGAGTTAAGAAGGTCATTATTCACAAAGCGTTCGATTCATAGAGAATTCAGAGCACTTGGCAACATAGAGAAATTTTGTACTCCAGAGAAAAGTTTGAGCAATTCATCCGAACATATATGACATCCACTTCCAGGAGTAAGGTGAAACATGGTTCAAAGATGTTGCTAAGGAATATAGTTTATTATCCTCCTATGTTCAAATTGTATCCTACAATTGTTGAAGATGTAGACTCGATGGGAGATCACTCTTTAATTCCTCCGAGGGTACTACTAGTAAATGACATTCATAGTTTTTATCACTGCAAGATATAGGAACTTGGATAATGCTCTACCTGAGGTACATAATATTGAAGAGTCAGATGCTAAATAGATAGAAGTTGAGGTAATGAAATCATTTCCCCAATATCCAAATTAGAACATCATACCTCTGATCAAGGACTAGTCTGAAGAACCATTAGACCAAGTAAAAATCAAGCAATAGGCTCCAATCAATACTGAGACAAGCATGCCTGAGTCACAGAAGGATGAGGTAAATGTCTCTACTGCCAGTATTGATTCATCATTTCACATTAGTCCAACAATTGGTACACCATCATCTGATGCAGTAAAGGTCAATGACCTAATGAAACTGAACACTAATAGAAAAACCAACAACAAGGAACTTATTCCTTCCCTGAGTCCCAAGGTAAAGGGAAGAGAAAAATTAATAAACACTGGTGAGATTGATCTTGATGAAGAGATTGTCAATCCAAATTGGGATCAATCTAATATTTCTGAAGAGCAGATGGAAATTTTGGGTGAGCTATGGATAAAAAGAGCTACATATAAAAACTTCAGAAGGGAAAGAAAGAGGAACAAGGTACTCAGACATCAAAAGCATATTTTTTGATGCTTTAAAGATTGAGGTCAATGAGACTAAAGCAATATTGGATCAACTTGTTAACATTTTCCAAAAGTTCAATACAGACATGAATGCTTAAGAGAAGATACTAGAGAATCCTGTGAAGAAATTTGAGAACAAGGTTCTCAAAAACATTGCAAAGAAGATTGCAATTGATCAGGTGAAACTAACAAATAACATCAGCACCCTTGCAACAACTATAGCCAAAGTGGTAGAATTATTTTTAAAGCTGAGTGACTCCTCCAACTTTACCACTCAGATCAAAGATAAGTTAGCAAAGGTTGACAGTGATATGAAGGAAAGTGCAAAGCTATTAGCAGCTGACCTGAGCACCAGTTCATCTCACTTCTTAAAAATAAAGTATCTAACAGGACTTAAGGCTGAATTGTTGAAAGAAGAAGCAAGAAATAGAGATTCCCTCATCGACATAAAAATATAGCTCCTACCCCACATGGAGATCATGTAAAAACATATTGCATATGCCAAGACACTCATACATGACAACAAATTCTTTGTTGCTGAAACTATGGTGGAGTTGTTTGGAGAACTTCAAATTGAATTGCAGATATTGAAGACACTAAAAGAGAATTGGGACAACACTTTGTCTCAAATTATGAAGGTACATAGTGACTTCCTATCCTACTTTGGGATCACTGTGTAATTCTTGCATTTTGTCAAAAATAAGGGGGAAAATGATATCATTTTATAGTATTTGTATAGTATACATAGTATTTAGTATATATTGTGGAGGAAATATACTTTACAAAATAGTTTTGAAAAATACAAAAATAGAGCAAGTCAGACCCAAGAAGAAGAACAGAGTCAAACCCTAAGCAGTCAGTAATGGGGAGATTTTGACTTAACAGTTGCAGAAATCAATGATGAAGTGTTTTTGTCACTAATGCCAAAGGGGAGATTGTAGACCCTATGGCAAGACATATTTTCAATTAGTGTCAAAAAACTTAAGACATTCTAAGTCACCTGAGTGACAGTATGACCCAAGTGACAATATGACCCAAGTGACAATTATGAGGCCGACATAGTATATATTTTTATTTATTATTTTGTAATTGGAAGCCAACTTGCAGTGTTGTATATTTGCATATGATATATATGTAAGAAAACTTGTTCTGATCAAGTATGAATGTTGTAAGTAGTAAGTGGAAAGTTTTGTAAGATGAATATATGATAATAAGACATGAAAAATTAGATTAACTAAGTACAGAAGTTTTTTGGATAGCAGAGACTTATCTATCACTACAGGTGATCAGTTATATTCAAAGGATCATTATCAAAAATTATAGTTGTACAGAGCAGATCAACAACTGATTCATTCTCACAGGTGGATTAGAAAAATCCTTTAACAAGGTAGACCTAACAATCCTTTCTCTAAATCTCTTAACAAAGTTGCACTACATTTTGTATTGTAATAAACCCTTTAACAAGGTGGACCTTAAAAGTCCTTTGTATGCTCCTAACAAGGTAGACCATCATAAGTGGTCATTGTAAGCTTTAACCTGCTAAATTTATTACTACAGTACTAAATCTTGTGGGTATCATCCCCACCCAAGTTTTACTTTCTTTGGAAGGTTTCTGGGTAACCAAATATTGTGTTATGAGTTATGTGTTCTTTAATTTCAGTTCTATGCATTTTATCATTCCAGTTAATTATGGATTAAGTTTTATTGGTTCTTGATTCACCCCCCCTCTCAATCACTAGGCACACTATATATTTCTAACAGTGTCTCCATTCTTTACTTTTATGACAGGTATTTTGCATATAGTGGATCTTGGTGATTGAATTCTTTGAATTCTAACAAATCATTTAATATAATCTCATCATTTCCAACATGTCCCACATGGGTATTCAGTCAAACAAACTATATGCACATTTAACTCCACACTATGTATCTGTGTAAATATTCATATTGACATCAAATACGCAAACATATTTCCACATGAGTGTGTGCATGAAGGATGTCGTTAAAAGTCATGGACTTCCTTTATCTCTACATTTTCTCAATTTTTTTTGTATTCAATCAAGATATTACTTTTTCTATATCTTCACTATTGGATCTGCAATAAGCCATTATACCTCTTTTGTATTTTTTCTTTCATGTATGTCAGGATTTTTTTCAAATAGTTAAGTGCTAAGTCTATGACTCTTCCTAAACTATTGTATTGTTTCAACAATCATCTACCATGCGTGTGCACAAACACTATGTATCCTATAAAACTTACATTGTTAAAATCCCACCCCTGTGAGGGATTGCGTCAAGTCTCCCTCTATGATCCCATGCTTCTATATTGTTATTAGAGGCACACATACAATATTCAAGATTCTATTAATGACATGTGTGGAGATGTTGTGGAATGGGCGTCAGGCCTGCTAATACATTTATTCGAAGCATGAAGTGGCATTCTCGCTTAAATCCTTTTGAAACCATTACAAGTAGATACCACACTCTGTAAATCATTTCCTGCAATCAATTTGACCGTGTGATGGCATTTGACTTTGGGCATTTTTTCAAATAGTTACTTGTGCCCTATGTGCTTCATACTTTTGTGAACACATCTACCTTAATATTTCCAATAATAATATCTATCAAGTTTGTGAATTTTGTCTTTATATTTTGTAGGCATGTTTGTGAGGGCACTACATATTATTTTCCTCAGTGCTTTGATATATTCAAGCCAAATAACTGTAATATCAAATGATTGTCTTATCTTAACCTTTTGATGATTCATCTAATGGTATTTCTTGTAGTATCCATAGACAAAGAGAACGTAGACAACGGTCGTGGTTCTCTGCTCCATGCTTTCATAATTTTAGATGCGTAATTTTAGGCCATGGCTTCCAAAATAAATCTATCTTCTATAGACAATTATGCTTTCTTTGAAACATTTTGTCAAGCATATTGTGTGAACTATCTATGCTTTCAAGTTTTATGTTTCCCACAATTGATCTCCTGCAGATCATGCCCTTGTTCATTGATTGGGGGTCCTTGGACTTTTGAATCACGTTCAAAGATTCCCTCATTATATAAGCTTAAGAGTCTCAAAAAATTAGTTTCAAAGGGTTGTTCATGCCCATCTGCCTTTATCGATGAAAATGAGGCTTCGATGGACTATGTTTTTATTTGATAATTATTTCGATAAGACATTGATAAACCTTACAAATATAGCCCTTTAACTATTTTAGACCCCTTTAATTAATGCTTCATCATGCATTATTAAAATTTAATCTAAAATTCATGGAAATATTTTAAAACACTTTATTATCATTTTTTGTTCATTTCCCCCTTCGCACATGTTGGTATACTTGTAGTCTGAGCCCCATTATACAAAATTATATATTAAATCCTTAGATGATATCATATATTTTACATTATATAACATTGTATGGATTTCTCACAGCCTTAGGATTCATAGTATATGTCGGGTCCCAATGTGGGCCCAACTAATTTTTTTTAGTTTTTGAATAAACTAACCTTGAAAATCCTCCATATGGGTACATAGATCGATCTGGAATCCAGAATAATACTGGCAATACTAGGATCTCGATTTGACCCAACAAAGTACATCGATGATTTTGCACAAAACTTATATGACATTTTCTCTGCATATATCTATATATGTGTTGGAAATCTACCTATTGGGAGCACGCTCAAACATGCAAACATTAGAGATATAAATCAATAAACTACTGTAACATATCTAAAAACATACTCTTGAAACAAAGAATTCCATCACAACCTTCGATGAGCTGAACAAGGGCACCCAATGCCTTGTTTATTTTCTCTTAGAGATGTATGTGGGTATGCTCTCCCAACATAATATCTAAATCCCACTTGATTTTCTTGATTTCTATGGATTGAAACCTACAATACAAACTAATGGATGTGATGAAGAGCTCAAGAACAAGTATGCAGAACTTGTCTCAAGCTTTCACCATTGAAGCTGAAGATGCAACACAAAGCTAGAATAATATGCATGAGATAATAGAACTAGATTCATTCACCATTAATTCTAGCATGTGATTTATAGATTCAATAATAAACAAAAGAATAAAAACATGAACATGAACTAAGAAATTCTAGAGTAATTCTAACATGATAACAATGAAAAAAAGGGAGATGATTTGCTCTTGACAATGGCCTCTATTTATAGTTTTTTGGAGGAGAGAGAGGGCTTGGATGAGGTGGAGCTCATGTGACATCCACATAGGTGCCACATGAGGGACACATAAGCCGTGCAAGAGGCCAAGTTTTGTCACACATGTGTGAACAACTTGTGATGTGATGGGTCAAGGTGTACTTAAAGTACACATGTGAAGGATCTTGTAAGAGTTGTAAGAGTGTGTAAGAGTGTGTATGAGTTTTAGTCCAATGAAACACTTTTAGAAAGTGTAAGAAAGTTTCATCAAGGTTGTAAGAAACCTTGTTGGCACCAAATTAAGATTATTTGGAAAAGTGATTTTTTGGAAATTTTCCCACACATCTGTGAACAAATAATTAGGACTAATATGTGTGGGAATCAATAAATTAGCCTAATTAGCCTTAGTTAATTAGTGAGTAGGTCTATTTGGTGAGAGTGATGTGAGGTAGGGTAGGATCTAGGTTCAAATTAGTTTAATCCAAATTAGTTTTAGATTAATTTTGGTTTAGTAGGATTAAGTCATGCAGAGGAATAAATAAATTATAAATTTATTTAAAAAGAATAAATAAGGGAAATGTATATAAATAAGATTTAATACATTAAAGGGGATGGTATTTAAATTAAATTTAAATACTAAAGAAGGTGAATCATATTTAATTAAATAAATAAATTAAATAGATAGAATAATATAAAAAATATAATTAATTAAAATTAACTATAATGTTATGGGAATATTAATTAAATTAATATAAGGACGATTTTGGATGTCTACAATATCTATCTTGCTATTCTTTGTCTTCTATTAATGAGTAATAATCTCATCAGTAGAAGGAAAAAGATACCGATGATTAAATAAACCATTCTTCTCAAACCAGTGTCCTCTCAAAATCAAAATGAAACTTGAGACCATTCGATCATACGATATTTGTTCTAGTGAAAACTGCATTTATTGTGTTCAGAATTCATGTCAGAAACAGTTTAAAATTCATCATGAAATCTCAAGAATCAATGTGCTAATAAAAATTTGACCAGAGATTACAAAACATTTGACAGATTTGAAAAATTCATCTGGGAGCGCAAGATTTCATTGTCAAAATAAGCCTCTGATTACTTTCTAAAAATTTGGCTAATAAAACTCTGCAAATTTGCTTTTACATTTCATCCTGAAAACATATCGAACTGACTCCTAAATCTCTGCAAGTTGACATAAAAATGCATCTTCATACAAAGAATCACAGGAACATTTTTTTTTGATATGTCATTTATAATATTGAGGAATAAGGGTTTTTAAAGTGGTCCCTTCACCATTTTTTGCATTATGCACATGACATCTTCATTAATTGTATCTAGTTTCTAACCCTGGAAAATTATAAAACGAACAACAGGGGCTTTGAAAAATTGCAAATGAGTTTATTGTGATATGGAAAATTATGTGAATAAATTGATTTGACTTTAAAGTCATCTGGATGAAAAAAATGAATTCATATAGGCCACTCGAATAGGTTTGGCAATGTCCACAACAAAATTGAATAAATTGCCAATGGATTTGGTTATGAAAAAATACCAAATGGATTGATGGGGGTCTACAAATGGGCATGTGAGTTCATTAAAATGAATATAATTTAGGGGAATAATTGTTCTAAGATGAAATACATTAGGCACTGAAAATAAGAACATCCAAAATGGACCACCTTGATAGATTTGACAAGTGTTGTTGACAACAAGTTAAAAGTTGCTTCTGGTTTGGGTATTGTAAAACTAGCAAACAAAGTTCCATGACTGTGAAAATTGGCAAGGGTGTATAATATCATGTGGAAAATTCATTACAACTAATGGTTTAAATAGAAATACTCTTGATATTAAGATATTAGGCCTACAAAGTTTCTCTTTATGCATATTTGTCAATGATTTCCTTTGAGGAGCAAAAAATTGACTGTATTGAACATTAGTCCAGGAAGCAAAGTTGCATTTCACAGTCTACTGCTGAGGTTGAATATGTTGTTGCTGCTATGAATTATAAAAATATAGTATATAATAAAAAAAACTTGAAGATATGCAAGAAGAGATAAAAGATCCCATTACTATTTTTTGTGATAATACAAGTACTATTAATATATCAAAGAACCTGATTATGCATTCAAAGACCAAGCACATTTCTATCAAGTATCACTACTTGAGAGAACAAGTTCAAGGGAAAAATGTGAGATTGGAATATGTTAATTCAAAGGAACAATTGGCTGATATCTTTACAAATCCACTACCTAAAGATGCTTTTGACTATCTTAGAGGTAAATTAGGGGTTCTTCCCTTATCCACTGTTCACTAAAGAAGAATGAGGCATGCTACATCAATTCTATATTTTATTAGAATATCTATTACTGAATTGATGTTAGTATGACACACTTTAGGTGATTCCAGAAGTTGTGAAGATATTTTTGTATGCAATGATTTATGATTACATGCCAGGTATAATCCACTACTGGAACAAGTTTTTAGGAGTATGACTTTTTGGCATTGTTATCAAAGAGGGAGAGAATGAATTGATGTCATTTATTCTTAAGGGAGTTACTGATGAATTGGGAGAGAATGAATGAATTTATAATATTTGCTCATGAAGGAGAATCAAAATGTATGCTGCAAGAAACAAAAGATTTATCCAAGAGGGAGATTCAGATTGAGAGATCAAAGTGGAAACAAAAATATCAACTCAGAGGGAGTTCAATTATGTATTTGAGAGTTTCCATCATAAATTTCTATAGCACCGTTATAGTGGTTGCCATCAACACCAAAGAGGGATAATTTTAATCAACTGATGAAGATCTGTTTGAGATGATGAAGATCGAGTGATACCGAGTATTGTGATTATAAAAATGGTTAGATCAATTGTTATTTTGTCATTGATGTCAAGCAATTGATTAATTAATTTTTATTATGTTACCATATATTAAGAGGAGAAGTTAAATGGGTGACAAATAAAAATCAAACATTGATGAATTAATAATGATATAGTTGTTTGTAACTATATATATTTGATGTTATCAAATTGGTACAATTGATTGATTAAGTGGAAATTACAAAGAGTTAAAGTTATGATTGAAAGAGTTACTTTCCTAAGCTAGACAGAGTCAGTCGGTAGAAAGTTATGCAAGTTGGTCACAATTACTGAGCACTGATTGAAAGACAAGAAATGAGAACCAAAGATGAGTTAGACACCGAGCAGTGAATGAAGATAGTTACCGAGTTGCAAAGCAAGTTTTACCAGGTACAGTTGATTGATTATAAATGATGATAAGATTGAATTTAATGCGAAATGATGATGAGCTGGATGAGATTAAGAATTAAATGAATTTTTTTAGAAGATCTACGAAACTAAAAATTCAATGAGAATATATAAGGCAAAGATCATGCGGTTAAACCAAATTATGTGAGTTCCAAGAAAAGTTCAAGTTCTGAGGTAAAAGTGAAGTGGTTTACAAAGTTGAGATTTATGAAGAAGATGATCGAATGACAAAGTGAAAATGATGGAAAATATAATTAATGAGATTAAGAGGCAAAATTATGTCTATATAAAGAATGAGAAATTAACAAAGATTATGTTTCCGATGAATTGAACAAAGGAGAAGAAGAAGCTGAAGAACAACATTTACCGAGTATAACAGAGAAATAAAGATTAAAGAATCTACAGTCTAAGAAAGAGATAAATGGAGTATGTGATGCCAGTATTCAATTGAGCATAAAAGATATGACACAAGAAAATGTAGTTGCTATATTTATAGATCAAAGTTTTACTATTTCTTATTAGCATTTGTAATAGAGAAATCTCTTAACTGAGTGGATTTGACCATCCTATTTGTAAAACCTAGAAGTAGGTGACATTCCAATAAAGATCTCTAGCAAGGCCACTCCTAATAGGGTGAAGATCTTAACAGATCTGAGGTAAATCCCCTAATAGGATCAGATTTAGAAAATGTGTTTTTAATCTTTAATAGGATAAGTTCTTAACTGAGCGTACTTTATAAGGGTACAATTTTTATTATGGGTCACACTTCCCACAGAGGTTTATCCCAAATTGGGTTTCCTCATTAAATATAGTGTCAACTGAGTTAAATCTAGTGTCAACTATGTTAATATGATGTTACTGAGTTTGAATGATTGATTTACATATATGAGATGTATTGTTTTTTAAGTTGTTAAGTTATTTGGTAAATCAGTTGATTACTCTATTTGACATTATCGAGTGAATCAGTGAGTTTAATTTTAAGTGTTTAAGTTAGATTATTTATTTTTTCACCCTCCTTTCAATGGACCAACAATTGGTATTAGAGCTAGCTACTCTGAAGTGATAAGTTTAAAAGGACTTGAGTTAAGATCTAAAGATGTATAAGAGGGAAGAAACAAAGCTAAATAGGGATCATTTCTCTACATGGAAAAGGAGAATGATGTTGCATGTGTATGGAGTAAGAGAATATGGACTTCATTTTCTTGATAATGAATATGTTGCGCCAACTACTGCACCTTTGACAATTAGTGAGAAAAGATAGAAACAAGAACACACAAGTTATGATTGAGATTGCTTCTACACTTACCGACTAGGAATATGATGAACTTGATGGATGTACTACTTTGAAACAAATTTAGGATAAGCTTATTTTGACCTATGGTGGAGATCAACATGTTCAGAAGGCTAAAGAAGAAATATTGAGAGGAAAATTTGACTCTATGAGGATGAAAGAAGGAGAGAACCTGATACAGTACAATACAAGACTTAAGGAGATTGTTAATTCTATGATAGGAGCTTGTGGGATCATAATAGAGGATGATGTTACAAGAAAGATGTTGAGAAACCTACTACCGAGTTATGCTATTCATGTATTTTCTATATAGGAGCTAAGATCTATTCCCCAGATAAATGTTTCACTAGATGCTACTATTGGTAAGTTAACTGCATTTGATTTAAATGATTTTGACAATAGTTTTCCTACTACATCTAAGATTGCATCTACATTTAAGTCTACTTTAAAGATTGGAAAATCTAGGGAAGCTGTAGCTAGAGATGGATATTTGAGTAGTGCTAGTGAGAAATTTTATAGTTGTACTAAAGGTCTTGAAGATTTAGTTACTGAATGTGATGAGAATGAAAGAGAATTTGAAGATTTGTTGGCTAGAAGGCTACAAAGAGGCAAAGGAAAATACTAAGGTAAGTTACCCTTGAAATGTTTTAATTGTGTTAAAATTGGTCACTTTTCATCTAACTTTCCTGAGAAAGATAAGGAGGAAAAGAAAGTGTTGAAGACAATTATTCAATTGTGTATTGTCATTGATGCTACACTTATGTAGTGATGTTACACAAATGTCTACATTCAGACCGAGCATAGTTGGTGAATGGGAAGATTTTTTAGTGTTGAATGAGATTAGTTGGGTATTGAAGATGTTTAGTGTTGATCGAGTCACTCAGGAAATTCAGTCATGGTCAGGCATTAAAGAAACTCAATGTTAACCGAGTTGATTATTCAGTGTCAACTGACTAACAATGGTTTAAATTCTTTAATTAATTGGTTATATGAGGCCGACTGAACTGTGATTTATTACTTGTTTAGAAGTAAATTCAAGCTGACTTGACATGGCTTATCATATGTATGAAAGGTCAAGTTTGGATTGAGTGAAAGTGTGAAAATTTAAAAGGATAAGTAGAAGTGTTGAATTCTGTGATATAAAGAGTGAAGGTGAAATCAGATGGGATTCTGATTGAGTACAGAACACTCAGAGCTGCAAATAGAATATTTGATCAGCAAGGATCTAGTTATAATTAAAACATAGATTTGAATTAGGAAAGATAGTTACTTACATATACAGGTCAATTCATTGTTACTTTTTAAAAATTGTAGAAGTGATCTTAAATCTCTTAACAGAGTAGACTTAACAGTCTTTTTGTAAATCCTCTCACAAGGTAGCATTTCTATGTTGAAGTGCTAAAGACCTCTAACACGGCCACTGCTCATAGGGTGATTTAAATACTCTATTAGGGTCACACCTAATAGTGTGTTTTTGTAACCTTTAATAGGGTTGGCTCCTAACAGTGCTCACTTCAGAAGAGTAAAAAATAGTAAAGAGTAAAAAATAGTAACTAGTTACATTGGTGGTTTTTCCCATATTGGGTTTCCACGTTAAATCTTGGTGTCACCTGTGTAAATATTATTTGTTTCATGCTTTATGTTTCTACACTTAATCACTAAAGTATAATTGCATTGGATAAATATTGCTTTAACACCCGAGTTACAAAAGAATATCTTAATTGACCGAGTAACAATGTTATATTTTTTAAGACATCTAAGGGACAAGGGATTTGTTTTGGAGTAACTGATTTACCCCTCACCTCTCTGTTACTTATCTCATTGACAAAAATTGGTATCAAAGATATAAGTGCTTTTAGAAAAGGTTTCAAGGCCTAAGCTAAAGATCAAAGATGTCTTACAGAAGAGAGATCCCAAAGCTAAACAAAGACAACTTCCTTGCATGGAAAGAGTTGATGAAACTACATCTATCTACTATTGGAGATGCTGGTTTGCAATTTTTGGACAACAAATATGTGGAACCAACAAAAAATATGACTGTGGAATAGATGATGGAATAGAAGCTTCATAACATAATGATGATTGATATAGCTTCTTCACTCATCTACTCAAAATTTGATGAAGTCAAGGACTGCCCTATAGCCTATGATATGTGGAGGAAATTATAGGATATTCATGGAGGAGATTCAAATGTAAAGAGAGCCAAAGAAGAAAGTCTCAGAGGACAATTTGACCAGATGAAAATGAAAGAAGAAGAAGACATTACAAGATATAGTGAAAGAATCAAGAAAATTGTTAGTGTCATCAGAGCTGTAGGATGAATAATTGAAGATACAATAGTGGTCAGCAAGGTATTAATAAATTTACTTCCTATCTATGCTATTAGAGTTTCAACTATTCAAGAGATGAGGTTCAATAAGGATATAACACTGGCTAAATTAGTTGGAAGGCTTACAACTTTTGATCTGGACAACTTTGATAATTGTCTCCTAGCTCTAGCAATCTTGAGTCTACATTCAAAGCTAAATTAAACCTTGGTAAGAAGGATAGATACTCAAAAGAGAAGCATATTGAAAGTGATAGTGATGATGAAGATCTATATATCATTGAAGCATTACTTGCAAGGAGAGCTGCCAAAGGTAAATACAAAGGTAAAATGCCATTGATTTGTTTCTCATGTAATGAGGTTGGTCACATTTCTACCAAGTGTCCAAACAAAGAAGACAAAGATGAGAAAAAGTTCAACAAGTACAAAGGCAAGAAATATTTCAAGAACTAAAAGAGATACAAGGAAAAAGGTAAGAAGTCTTGTTATATTGCTAAGGATTCTGATAGTGATGAAGAAGAAGATGAAATGGTTTATATTGATATAAAGGATGAGTCAGATGAGTCAGATGAAAAGACAACATTTTTCTCACATATCAGTAAATATGACACATGGATAATTGATAGTGGCTATTCTCATCACATGACTGGTGATAAGACAAAATTTGAAGATCTTGAGCACTATGATGGTGGGAGTGTCAGTTTTGGGAATGATGAACCCTTCTATGTGAAAGGAAAAGGTTGCATTACTCTAACAGAAGGAATCAAATGTGATAATACATATTGGGTTGAAGGTCTAAGGAGAAATCTACTCAGTGTAGCACAATTGAACAACATTGGATTCAAGGTAGAATTCATGAATGGTAAGGCCAAGCTCCTGGATGGTAAAGGGAGCCTAGTTGGAACTAGCAGGAAAACAAAAGGTAATCTATTCTCTCTTGATCTCACTGAAAGTTCATGCTTCATTGCACAAGTAGAAGAAAGTTGGCTATGGCATAAAAGGTTGTGTCATGTTAATTTTGATAATATGGTAAACATAAGCAAGAACAAGAGAGTTCAAGGTATTCCTATTTTGAAGAAACTTGAGTTAGCAATATGCAAACAATGTCAAATCAGAAAGATGAGAAAGACAAGTTTCAAGAGCAAGAATCACAATACTGATGAAATCTTGGAATTGGTACATACTGACCTTTGTGGACCAATTGGAACAACAAGATATACTGGAGATAAGTATTTTATTATGTTTTTTCATGATCATTTCAAAATGATGATTGTCATGTTTCTCAGATAAAAATTAGAAGCTTTTCAGAAGTTTAAATGGTATCTTGCAAGAGTTTAAAAGGAAACTGGAAAGAAGCTAAAATGTCTAAGATTTGACAGAGGAGGAGAATTCATTTCTAATGAGTTCAATGCATTTTGTAATGAAAGATGAATCAAAAGATAGGTATCTTCCCTTGGTACACCACAAAAAAATGGAATAGCAGAAAGAAGAAATAGATCCATTATGGATTGTTCCAGAACTTTAATGATTGAAAAGAATGTTGCTGCCAAATACTGGAAGGAGGCCATCAACACTACAATGTTTACCTTGAACCGAGTTCAACTGAAGAAAGGTATTAACTAGACACCTTTTGAATTATGGTATGGCTATAAACCTAATGTTCATTATTTCAAAGTATTTGGAAGTAAATTTTACATCCTCAAAGAAGAAAGAAATGGAAAACTTGATGCAAAAAGCGATGAAGGAATATTCCTAGGCTACTCATGTAAAAGCAAAGCATACAAATGTCTGAATCTTACTACTTATAAAGTGATAGAAAGTGTACATGTCAAGATTGATGAGTTTGCAGAAAGATATGAAGATTAGAGAAGTAAAGAGCCTGAAGACTACAATAACTTTGTGTATCATGAACCTGATACTATGCCTATGACTCGAGCAATGGTGATTGGACAATAGAACTGTCAACCATTGAATATACTAATACAAACTGTATAACTTGAGTTGAAGACTATACAACCTAAGCTATTGGTAGAAGAGACTGAGTCACAGATAGAGGGAACCCAGTCTCAGATAGAGGGACCCGAGTCACAGACAGAGGAACCCGAGTCAGAGATAGTGGAACCCAAGCATCAGACATAAGAATAGGAAAGAATGTTTGAGAATGATAGACCTAGCGGATCAAGTCTAGAATCAAGACAGAAGGATCTAGTACTCTCCAAGTATTTTAGAAGGCATCATGCACTTGAGAAAATAATTGGAGATTAGACAGAAGGTGTAATGAAAAGGAACAAAATCAAAGGTACATGTTTACTAAGTGAGTTTGAACCTAGAACTGTTAAAGATGCATTGAATGATGAAAGTTGGATAGAGGCAATTAATGAAGAAATTGAGTAGATTGAGAAGAAAAAAACTTGGACTCTTGTGTCTAGGCCAAAGGACAAGAATGTGATTGGAACCAAGTGGGTTTTTAGAAATAAGATGAATGAAAATGGTGAAGTTTCTAGAAACAAGGCCAGACTAGTTTGTAAAGGATATGCTCAAGAATAGGGTATTGATTATGGAGAAACGTTTGCTCCTGTTGCAAGACTTGAAGGAGTTAGAACTCTTCTGGCATATGCTGCACATAAAGGATACAAAGTGTATCAAATGGATGTGAAGTCTACATTTCTGAATGGAATCCAAGAAGAAGAAGTCTACATTGAGAAACCTGAAGGATTTGTTGATCCTAGCAGAAGGAATATGGTTTGCAAGCTGCATAAAGCATTGTATGGATTGAAGCAAGCACCCAAAGCCTGCTATGAAAGACTGCATGGTTACCTAGTAAATATTGGATTTCAGAGAACTAATGATAACAGTAGCTTATAAATCAAAGAAGGACCACATAACAAACTATTGTTAGCAGAGATATTTGTTGATGACATATTATTCATTGGATATGATGACTTATGCAAATCATTATCTATAGAAATGAGTAAAGAATTTGAGATGTCTATGTTTAATGATATCAAATTATTTGTTGGATTACAATTTCATCAAATGAAGGATGGTATCTATATTACTCAATCAAAATATATCAAGGAGATACTCAATAAATTTGGAATGGAAGATTCCAAACCTGTTGGAACACTCATGTGTACTAGACAAAAGATGTCTAAGGATGATGATTCAAAGGAGGTAGATCAGACCAACTATAGATCCATGATTGGAAAATTATATTATGTTGTTCACACTAGACCTAATATTGCACTAGCAGTTGGTATTGTTGCAATATTTTCAGCTAATCCTAGAGACAATCACCTAATGGAAATCAAAATAATTTTGAGATATCTGAAGGGTACTGAAGACTATAGTTTATGGTATAAGAGAGGTGGGAACTTTGATTTAAAGACATTCACTGATGCTGATTGGGATGGAAGTGTTGATGATAGGAAAATAACCAGTGGTGGAGCTTTCCTTCTTGGAAAGAGGTTAGTATCTTGGAATAGAAAGAAACAAAATTGTATCTCTCAGTCTACAGAAGAGGCATAATATGTTGTTGCAGCAATGAACTGTTCAAACATCATATGGTTCAAGCAGTTGTTGTCAAGAATGAAGGAGAAGGTAAAAGAACCAATTATTATCTAATGTGAAAACAACAGTGCCATTAACATTTCAAATAATCCTATGATGTACACCAAAACTAAGCATATAGCAATAAAGTATCATTTTTTGAGGGAATTGGTACAAAATAAAGAAGTAAGGTTGGAATATGTGAGTACTAAAGAACAAGTTGCAGACATAATCACCAAACCTTTACCTAAGGATGCATTTTTGTATCTTAGAGGAAAGCTAGGGGTGCTTCCCCTAACTGAAGCTCACTAAAATGCAGTTTAGTGATACATCAAACTGAGCCATAGTGAATATCTATCAGTTAATGCAGGTACATCAGAGCCCATTGTAGATGAATTGGTACATTCAGGTACATTACAACTTCAAAGAGAAATAGTGGTTTTAATATTTTTATTATTTGAGGAGATGGATTCTTTGGCATCTGTTGTAAAAGAGGGAGAGTTTGCTATAATACACAAGAAATTACTTAAGGGAGAGTTCATTAATGATCACAATAGAAAGAGGGAAAGTTTGATGTCAGAGGGAGAAATCTTATCAAGAGACAAAGTTTGATGAAAGAGGGAGTTTTTGGATGAGAATCAGAATGAAGCTAAATACATTAAAGAAAATTTTGTGTTGCTCTACAATTCTTTGTATTATGACATGTTGTGTTGACATCAATGCAAAAGAGGGATATTGTTGAAGACAGTTATTCAATTGTGTATTGTCATTGATGTTACACATGTATATACACTTATGTAGTGATTTTACACAAATGTCTACATTCAGACCGAGCACAGTTGGTGAATGGAAAGAGTTTTTAGTGTTGACCAAGATCAGTTGGGTATTGAAGATGTTCAGTGTTGACCGAGTCACTTGAGAAATTAAGTCATGGTCGGGCATTAAAGAAACTCAGTGTTAACTGAGTTAATTATTAAGTGTCAGCCGACTAAGAATGGTTTAAATTCTATAATTGATTGGTTATATGAGGCCGACTAAATTGTGATTTATTAATTATTTAGAAGTATATTCAAGATGACTTGACATGGCTTATCATATATATGAAAGGTCAAGTTTGGATTAAATGAAAGTTTGAAAAGTTAAAAGGACAAGCAGAAGTGTGGAATTTTGTGATATGAAGAGTGAAGGAAAAATCAGATGGGATTCTGATTGAGTACAAAATACTCAGAGCTGGACTATAATATTTGATCAGCAAGGATCCAATTATAATCAGAATAGAGATCTAAATTAGCAAAGATAGTTGCTTACATATACAGGTCAATTCATTGTTACTTTCTAACAATTATAGCAGTGATCTCAAATCTCTTAACAAAGTAGACTTAAAAGTATTTTTGTAAATCCTCTCACAAGGTAGCATTTCTATGTTGAAGTGCTAAAGACCTCTAACAAGGCCACTCCTTATAGGGTGATTTAAATCCTCTAATAGGGTCACACCTAACAGTGTGTTTTTTTAACTTTTAACAATGTTGGCTCCTAATAGGGCTCACTTTAGAAGAGTGAAAAATAGTAACTAGTTACATTGGTGGTTTTTCCCATATTGGGTTTCCACGTTAAATCTTGGTGTCACCTGTGTATATGTTATTTTTTTTGTGCTTTATGTTTTTGCACTTAATCACTGAAGTATAATTGCATTGGATAAATATTACTTTAACACTCGAGTTACAAAAGAATATCTTAATTGACCGAGTAACAGTGATATATTGTTTAAGACATCTAAGGGACAAAGGATTTGTTTTGGAGTAACTAGTACATCCCTCCCCTCTTAGTTACTTATCGCATTTCCAGTAGAAAGATAATAGAGATAAGGAAAAAAGAGCAAACAGATTCAGGAGATTTAGATACTACAAAAACAAAGGTAAGAAATCTTGTCATATTGCTAATGAAGTACTAAGTGATGATGATTCATTTGACAGTGATGATGGAAAATAAGTTGTTTATGTTTCTATTAAAGATGATTCCGGTGAAGAACCAAGAATGCTAATATCTCTAGTAAGTAAGAATGAAACATGGATTATAGATAGTGGTTGTTCACATCACATGACTGGTGACACACTTAAGTTTATTTACTTGGAAAAGCATGATGGAGGATTTGTTCAATTTGGTAATGATGATCCATATCCTATAAAAGGAAAAGGTTCTATAATTCTACTGAATAACACAAGATGTGATGATTTTTATTGGGTTGAAGGCTTAAAGTATAATCTGTTGAGTGTTGCACAGTTAAATAATACAGGTCACCAACTGGAATTTCAATATGGAAAGGTGAAAGTATTTGATAAGAAGGATAGTCTAATTTCTATAGGAGAACAATCTAAAGGTAATTTATTTTATCTTGATACTTCTATGAAGAGTTTCCTATTTGCTAAAGTTGAAGATGTTTGGGTATGGCACAAAAGACTTTGTCATATTAATTTTGACAACTTAATCAAAGTGAGTAAGAAGAATAGAGTGAGAGGACTACTGAGATTAGAGAAACCTGAGAATGCTATGTGAAGAGAACATCAGATGGGTAAGATGACTAAATCTAGTTTTTCAATAAATACTTATGTTACACAAGGAATTTTGGATTTAGTGCATACTCATTTATGTGGACCCATGAGAACTCAAAGTTATTATGGAGACGAATATTTTATTTTATTTATGGATGATTATTCTAGAATGATGTCTGTAATGTTTTTAAACAAAAAATATGACGCATTTCAAATGTTTAAGTGGTATAAGGCATGAGCTAAAAAAGAAACTGGAAGACAATTGAAATGTCTAAGATCTGATAGGGGAGGTGAGTTTACTTCTAATGAGTTTAAATTGTTTTGTAATGAGAATGGAATTGAGAGACAGTTGTCAGCACTGAGGAAACCACAATAGAATGGGATTGCTAAGAGAAGAAATAGATCTATTATTTATTGTGCTAGGACACTGAAGATTAAAAAAGCAATATCACATAACTTTTGGAGAGAAGTTGTGAAGACTATTGTTTATACATTAAACTAAGTACAACTAAAGAAAGGTACCAAAAAGACACCTTATGAAATATCGTATGAACACAAACCTAATGTTAGTTACTTTAAATTTTTTGGAAGAAATTTTTATATTCTAAAAGATTATAGAGATGGAAAGTTTGATTCAAAAGGAGAAGAAGGAATATTCTTAGGATATTCTTGATGAACTATAAATGATTGAATGTTTGAAGATGTTAAGTTGATGATCACCGAGCTGTAGAAAGTTAATGCAAGACATTAAATCAGTTAATGTATTGTATTTTCATTGATGTCAACTTGATATAATCTGATTGGTCATATAAATATTGTCAAAGACTTCAAAGAACCAAAGAAATAAAGCTTATGTTATCAGTAATGCATAAAAGTTTAGTATACACCAAGTGACAAAAATATTGACGGATAGTGCACACCGATGGATAGAGAACCCCGAGAAGAGTCACACTAATACCCGTAAGCATTATCGAGTAGAACCAAAGTGATACCTGAGAAGAACTGAAAGTCACATTGTTTCTCGATGGACAAACAACCCTGAAAGACAAAGATGCCCAAGGACAACTGAAGTAAAGACTGAGCAAACAAGGAGTTAAACACCGATCAGAACTGAAGTTTAGAAATGAAAAAATACTTAGCTGGCAGGAGATAATTATGTAGTTAACTGACTGATTACATTGTTTTCATCGACCAGTTAAAAGCTAGAGATAAGCTAGAGATTTAAAGATAGTTTTATTCTAGTTGTCAAGGAGAAATCTATGGGATAAAACTAAAGCAAGCTTTAAATCAAGAAAGGTGAGATTTGTGGATCACGTCAAGAACAAGAAAGACAATAAATTAGAAATGGTGAAATCATGTCTATAAAAGAGACAAGCTATTCATTATGAAATAGAGAATGCTGAAGAGAATTCTGATGAAGATAGAAGTATTCATGCAGACCTAATCATACAAGCTATAAGAAAGAGCTAAAGAAATTTGTGGACACCGAGCAATAGAGAAGAAAACAAAATTCACCAAGCAGAAAGAAGTGGAACAAAGGAACATAAGAGAAACATTGATCAGAAAGGTATTATGAGCTTACAATAGATCTGAACATCTACAAGATTAAGTTGTATTTCTAAACATATCATATACTATTTCAGTTTAACCATTGATTCATAAAATCTCTTAACAGAGTGTGATTTAACTATCCTTTATATATTGAGATACATCCCAAGGAGTATCAAAAAGTTTCTCATGAAGATAGCATAGTGAAATGCCAGATATCAAGTGACAAACTATTATATTAAATCCTCTAACAAGGTCGCACTTAACAGTGTGTGTGTAACTTTTAACAGGGTTGGCTCTTCACCGAGCTCACTTCTGAAGAGTGAAAATTTTAGGTTACCGGTCCCAAGTGATTTTTCCCCTAATAGGGCTTCCACATTAAAAATCCATGTGTCAAATGTGTATATGGTTCATTTCTTTGATGTTTTTTTTTACACTTTACTAAAACAAGATTGATCAGTAAACACTAAGTTATTTACTGTATTTCGATAAAGACTAAGACTACTATTCAGTAAAGCTTAAGTAAAAGGATAAACAGAATATTCTGAGCAGTAGTTATTTGATATGATTATTCAAAAGCATACATCTTGTAGGACTAAAGTTAACTAGAGGTTTAGATTTATGGAATAAAGTTTTGGGTTGATTTATTATATTAATTTTTGAGGCCACTTATTCACCCCCCTCTCAGTTATTCTAAAAATTGGTATCAGAGATTGTGTTCTTAGAAAGAGTGTTTAAAGACTCAAGAAAAAGATCACAAGCTGAGAAAAAGGGATGTGCCTAAGTTGAACAAGGATAAATTTGCATCATGGAAAAGTAGGATCAAAATCCACCTATCAGGTATCAGAAATGAAACTACTCAATACTTGGATACTGAATATGTGTTGCCTACTAGACCTCTCACACTTGATCAATTGAGAGAAAAGCATGAGCACAATTCTATGATGATATAAATTGCTTCCTCAGTCTTAGATGTTGAATTTGAAGATGTTAAAACATGCACCACAATGAAGCAAATGTGGGACAAATTGAAGCTAGTACATGGAGGAGATACTAATGTACTAAGAGCTAAGGAAGAAAGCCTAAGAGAAAATTTGGATGACCTAAGAATGAAATAAGGAGAAAACATCACTCAATACAACTGCAGAATGAAAGAGGTAGTCAATGCTATCCAAGCAGTAGGAGGTGTACTTGAAGAAGAAACCATGGTAAGTAAAATCCTAAGAACCTGACTACTTGTATATACTATTAGAGTATCTTCTATCCAAGAAATGAGAGCAGTAGAAAATAAAAATTTCACTCTAGATAGTTTGATTGGTAGACTTATTTCATTTGAGATGAATAACTTTGACAACAGTTTCTTACCATCTATTGAGTCTGCATTCAAATCATCTTTAAAGATAAGTAAATCAAGTCATAAACACACTATGAGAAATGATAGTGAAAGTGATAGTGATGATCAAGAACTTGAAGAAATTGAAGAAGTAATGGCTAGAAGATTGCAGAGAGGCAAAGGTAGATACAAAGGCAAACTACCATTGGTATGTTTTAATTGTAAAGAGATTGGAAACTTTGCTGCTAGATGTCCTAACAAAAGAAAAGATGATAGAAGTAATGATAGAACTTATGAAAATAAGTATGAAAAAGGTGATGATAGAGATTACCAAGGAAACTGACAATCTGACAGAAGAGATACTTGAGACAACAAGGACAAAGGGAAGAAATCTTGTTACCTGGTGAGAACAAAGCTAGAAATACTAACACTGAATATGATGAAGATATCGAGGTGGTATTTGTTGGTATGAAAGATGATTCAGATGAAGAGAAAGGTATGTTGAGAATGCACTCATATCTAAGGGTAGTAAAAATGATGTTTGGATTATTGATAGTGGCTGTACTCACCACATGACTAGAAATAAGGAAAAGTTTGAAACTTTTGAATACTATAATGATGGATTAGTAAGAATGGGTAATGAATCACCTTGTCTAGTTGAAGGTAAAGGACAATAATGTTGAATAATATGATTAGATGTGAAACTGTATATAGGGTTAAATGACTTAACTATAATCTATTGAGTGTTTCACAGCTGAATAACATAGGTCACCGAGTTGCATTTGAGAACAAAATAAAAAGATCTTTAATGAATCAGGAAGGTTGATCGGTACTGGTGAATAAACAAAAGGTAACCTATTCTATCTTGATGATATTAACACCACTTGTTTAATGGCTAGAAACAAAGACATATGGTTGTGGCATAAAATTTTATGTCATGTGAATTTTAACACCATGGTTAGTATAAGCAATAAAAGGAAAGTAAGAGGCTTGCCGAGCACGCCAAAACCCAACCATATCATGTGTAAGAATTGTCAAAAAGGTAAAATGACAAAGTCTAGTTTCAAGAGAAAAACCTAGACATCTAATGCTATTCTAGAGTTAGTCCATACTGATCTATGTGGACACATCAGAACAAAGAGATACTATGGTGATAGATACTTCATTCTCTTTGTTGATGATTATTCTAGAATGATGAAAATTATGTTCTTAAAAGAAAAATAAGAAGAATTCAAGATGTTTAAATGGTATAAAGCTATTGTAGAAAAACAAAGTGGTAAGGAACTAAAATTATTAAGATCATATAGAGGAGGAGAATTCATTTCTGATGAACTCACTAACTTTTGTAATGAGCATGGAATCAAAAGAAAGACATCTGTACCAAGAACACCACAACAAAATGTGATTGCTGAAAGAATGAATAGATCAATAGTTGATTGTGTCAGAACACTGATGATTGAGAAAGACATCACTCAAACATTCTTGAGAGAAGTTGTCAGTACTACTGTCTACACATTGAACAGAGTTCAATTGAATAAAGACACCAAAAAGACACCTTATGAGCTATGGTATGGACATACACCAAATGTAAGTTACTTCTGAATTTTTGGAAGTCAATGTTATATTTTGAAAGATGATAGAAATAGAAATCTTGACTCCAAAGTTGAGGAAGGAATCTTTCTAGGTTATTCCACCAAAAGAAAGGCTTATAAATGTCTTAACAAGTCCTTTAAAAAAATCATTGAAAGTACAAATGTTAAAATAGATGAATTTGCTGAGAAAAATGATGAGGAAAGCAAGAAAGATCCAGAAGACTACAATAGGTTTTTCTACAATGAAGAACCTGACACTTTTCCCAAGCAATAGTGTATCACTCCCGAGAAAAAAACCAATGCACCTAAGCATCAGGCTGTAAACATCGAAAATCAGGAAATTTCTCCAAATGATGTATCGAGCAATGGAGGTCAAAATGAAGGTTAAGATGATGATCAATATGATGAACAAAGACCTGAACTAGTAATTGTCAAGTATGTCAGAAGATACCATCCACAAAACCAGATCATAGGAGAAAAAAAGGATGGAATGAGAACAAGAAGTAAGTCACTAAACACTAGATGTTTAATTTGTGATTTTGACCATAAATCTGTCAATACTACGCTTGACAATCATGAATGGGTCAATGTTAAGAATGAAGAGATTGAGAAAATTTAGAAGAACAAGACATGAGCATTAGTATCTAGACCAAATGACAAGAATGTCATTGGTATGAAATGGATATTCCAAAACAAGCTGAATGAGAATGGAGAAGTCACAAGGAACAAAGAAAGATTAGTATGCAAGGGGTATGTAAAAGAAGAAGGTATTGACTATGGAGAACCCTTTGAACCCATTGCTAGACTAGAAGGAGTAATAATTATGCTTGGTTATGTTGCATTCAAAGGATTCAAGGTATACCAAATGGATTTCAAATCTGTATTCCTAAATGGAATACTAGAGGAAGAGGTATACATTGAACAACCAGAAGGGTTATTGATCCTGAAAAGAGAAACATGGTTTGTAGACTTTACAAAGCCTTGTATGGAGGAAAAAAGCACTGAGAGAATGGTATGAAAGACTTCACTCATATCTCATAAGCATTGGATTTGTAAGAAAAAGTGAAAACAACAATCTATATTTAAAAGAAGATACTGATGAAAACATTTTTATTGCTGAAATATTTTTTGATGATATCATATTTGGGGGAAATGATATGTTATGCAAATAATTTGCTAATGAAATGAGAAAAGAGTTTGAGATGTCAATGTTTGGGGAGATCAAATTCTTTCTTGGTCTATAGATTCTTCAATAGGATGTAGGTATCTATATCACACAATCCAAATACATCAAGGAAGTTCTCAAGATATTCATGATGGAAGACTCCAAGCCAGTTGGGACACCTATGGATACTAGATGCAAGATGACAAAGGAAGACAAGGAAACTGAGGTAAATCAGACCTTATATAGATCAATGATTGGAAAAATCATGTATGTTGTACATACTAGACGAAATATAGCACATGCAGTTGGAATAGTTGCAAGATTCTCTACCAATCCCAAGGAATCACAAATGAATGTTCTCAAAACAATTCTGAGATATCTAAAGAATACCGAAGACTATGGTCTATGGTATAGTAAAGAAGAAAAATTTGAGCTTCAAGTGTATACAAATGCTGATTGGGCTAGAAACATAGATGACATGAAGAGAACAACAAGAAGAGAATTCTTCATGGGTGACAGACTTGTCACATGGATAAGTAAGAAGCAAGGGTGCATCTCAAAATCTACGGAAGAAGCAGAATATGTGGCTGTTGTTGCAAATTTATCTAACATTGCATGGATCAAGAAATTACTAGAAGGTATGAATATGAAAATTCTTGAACCAGTATTATTTATTGTGATAATACAAGTGCAATAAACATATCAAAGAACCATGTCATGCATGTTAAGACAAAGCACATTGCTATCAAGTATCATTACTTAAGAGAAAAATTTCAAGATAAAGAGGTGATACTAGAATATGTTCAATCAAAGGAAAAATTAGCAGACATATTCACAAAGCCATTGTCTAAAGATACATTTGTGTACCTAAGGAAGAGACTAGGGGTCCAACCCTTGTCTACTGGTCACTAAGCTGACTAGGAGGCTGCATTAGCCTACACATAATCAGAGGATCATTCATGTTGATGGAAGAAAAGAGATGAACTAAAAAGATACATTAGTACATAGAAAGGTACTTATCTCCACCGAACACCAGAGTTATTCTATTACTGACGGAGAATAAATTCAAGGAATATTTTAAAAAAGAGGAAGGATATAGTTTGGCATTACTGTCAAAGGGAGATAGATTATATATCCATATGAAATATATATCATGATCATCCTAAGGGAGAGATGACTTAATGGAGAGAAATATATTTTTGTCAAAGGCAAAAGAGATATGAATAGAATTATCCATCAAGGAGAGGAACAGTCAAAGGGAGAGAAAATATCAGAGAAAGATTCAAAGAAACATCCATCTAAGGGAGAGAATTTTAAAAGTTAACATTGCATATCTATCCAGAAAAGGGAGAAGAGATTATACAACAAAGGGAGAGACAAAATCACAAGCTGCTACATCTATCCACTGAAGGGAATGAAGAATGAAGATAGTAATCTGAAAGAATCAAATCTAAGCTATATGAGCTTACCAAGAACAAGATATTTGAATTGGTTATAGAACAATAAGTTTAGTAGATTGATAAACTACAATTGATATATTTCATATTGTATTAGTAGTAATGTAGCATGTTGCCATCAATTCCAAAGGGAGAGATTGATTAACTATAACTGATTAAATGTTTGAAGATGTTAAGTTGATGATCACTGAGCTATAGAAAATTAATGCAAGACATTAAATTAGTTAATGTATTGTATTTTCATTGATGTCAACTTGATATAATCTAATTGGTCATATAAATATTGTCAAAGAATTCAAAGAAACAAAGAAATAAAGGTTATGTAATCAGTAATACATAAAAGTTCAGTATACACCAAATGACAATAAACACTGATAGACAGTGCACACCGATGGATAGAGAACCTTGAGAAGAGTCATAGTGATACACGAGAAAGCATTACCGAGCAGAACCAAAGTTATACCCAAGAAGAACTGAAAGTCACAGTGTTTCCCGATGGACAAACAACCCCAACAGACAGAGATTCCCAAGGACAACTAAAGTCAAGATCGTGCAAATAAGGAGTTAAACACCGATCAGAACTAAAGTTTAGAAATGACAAAATACTTATCTGGCAGGAGCTAATCCTAGAGTTAACTGATTGATTACATTGTTTTCATCAACCAGTTAAAAGATAGAGATAAGCTAGATATTTAAAGCTAGTTTTATTCCAGTTGTCAAGGAGAAATCTATACGATAAAACTAAAGAAAGCTTTAAAGCAAGAAAGGTGAGATTTATGGATCACATAAAGAACAAGAAAGACAAGGACTTAGAAATGGTGAAATCATGTCTATAAAAGAGACAAGCTATTCATTATGAAATAGAGAATGCTAAAGAGAATTCTGATGAAGATAGAAGTCTTCATACATACCTGATCATACGAGCTATAAGATAGAGCTAAAGAAATATGTGGACACCGAGAAACAGAGAAGCAAACAACATTCACTAAGAAGAAAGAAGTGGAGCAAAGAAACAGAAGAGAAAAATTGATCAGAAAGGTATTACGAGCTTACAATAGATTTGAACATCTGCAAGATTAAGTTTTATTTATGAACAGATCATATACTATTTCAGTTTAACCATTGATTCAGAAAATCTCTTAACAAAGTGGGATTTAACTATCCTTTATATATTGAGATACATCCCAAGGAGTATCAAACAATTTCTCATGAAGAGAGCATAGTGAAATACCGGATATCAAGTGACAAAATATTATATTAAATCCTCTAACAAGGTCGCACTTAACAGTGTGTTTGTAACCTTTAACAAGGTTGGCTCTTCACCAAGCTCACTTTAGAAGAGTGAAAATTTTGGGTTACCAGTCCCAAGTGGTTTATCCCCTAACAGGGTTTCCACATTAAAAATCCATGTGTCAAATGTGTATATGGTTAATTGCTTTGATGTTTTTTCTTTACACATTACTAAAACAAGATTGATTGATAAACACTAAGTTATTTACTGTATTTCTGTAAAGACTAAGACTGCTATTTGGTAAAGCTTAAGTAGAAGGATAAACAAAATATTCTAAGCAATAGTTATTTGATAAGATTATTCAAAGGCATACATCTTGTAGGAATGAAGTTAACTAGAGGTTTATATTTATGGAATAAAGTTTTGGGTTGATTTATTGGATTAATTTTTGAGGCCACTAGTTCACCTCCCCTCTCAGTTATTCTAACAATTCCCCTAGGAGTAAAGCTTACAAATTTTAGAAAAAAGTTACTAATAAGATGGTGGAAAGTGAAAATGTGAGAATGATGAATTTGTAGAAAGGAATGATGAAGATACAAAAGAAGGAACATGATGATTATGAGAATTTTGTATATGTACAATCTGATGTTCCTAATACCTTATCAAGAGAACCTACCAAGGAGGAAGATGAACAAGGAGTTCTACAAACAAATGTTGATGTTGAAGGACCGAGACCTACTGAGCCTATTTTGGAAAATTATGTGAGGAGACACCATTTCCCGAGAAAGATTATTGGAAATAAAGATTCTGGAGTGATGAATAGAAGCAAGGTAAGAGACAATACATGTTTGATATCAAAATTTGAACCAAAGAAAGTTAAAGAGGCACTAGATAATGAAGATTGGATGAAAGAAATGAAAGAAGAGTATGATCAAATTGAGAAGAACAAGACATGAACATTAGTACCTAGGCCTCAATACAAAAATGTTAATGGTACTAAATGGATATTGGTACTAAATGGATTTTCAGAAACAAATTGAATGAGCATGGAGAATTTATAAAAAATAAAGCTAGATTGGTTTGCAAAGGTTATGCACAAGAAGAAGGTATTGAATATAGAGAGACTTTTACACCTGTTGCTAGATTGGAAGGAGTCAAAATACTTATGGCTTATGCTACTTACAAAGGATTCAAGGTATATCAGATGGATGTTAAGTCTATATTTCTTAATGGGATATATGAAGAAGAAGTATACATTGAGCAACCTAAAGGGTTCATTGAGATCACAAATAAGAACAAGGTATGTAAGTTACATAAAGATTTATATGGTTTGAAACAAGCACCTTGAGAATGTGATGTAGGAGCATCTTGGGTCACTGGCAATCTTACTCAACCAAAAAAATGTTTATTTTGGTTCTTTAGTTAATTTGGAGGTTGCTCGGGAAGTACTCTATTACCCGGGCTCTGTTGCTTGATAATGCTTGTTTAGGGTTGGTCTCTACTTCTCGGGTTTCTATTTCTTGGGCATGCTCTATTGCTCGGGTATGATTGTTTTGTTTCTCGGGTATGTCGCTCGGGCAAGCTTGTTATTTTCTAGTTTCTCAGGTTTCTCTTCTGATGCTCAGGTTTTTTTTCCTATTGCTCGGGTTGTTCTTTGCCTGAGTCACTTTGTTTCTTGGTCAACCTTTGCCTGAGACGCTTATTTTGGAGTTAGATCTGGTGGCAAACTTCTTCAGTTAATTCTGATGGCTTAATTGATTTGGGGTTTCTCATTGGGATCTGTGTGGACCTAAATTTGGGTCTCACTTATGGATTTGAGTGCCGACCTCTCTTGTTGGTCTCTTTTATCAATTCTTTTGTATGTTCTTAGTTAAGGTAGGAATCTTAGAGAAAGAGAGAAAATGTTTAGATATTGAGATCAAAGGTCTATGATCTCTTTTGTATGAAGATCTTATTGTAATTCATTGAATATATGGATGAAACTGGGAAGGCCTTACAACCCAACATGTAATGAGTTTGATCAATTTAATATAAAGGATCTCTATATTATTCTTCTTTCACTGTGTTGTTTGGCTTCCACATTGGTTTTGCAAGCCGGTTTGGTAGTTGGATGAGCCCTTGGCCCCTTCTACTTGCCTACCTTGCGTTAGGTGGTATCAGAACATTGGTGAGATATAAGTTCCTTCTTGTAAACCCTAACCCTAGTGGTATTATTATGGGGTAGAAAATTGAGATTTGACCTACAACTGTAGAGGGATTCAAGATTGTTCATGGTAGAGGAAATGCAAATCCAGGTATAGTCAATATGCTTAGAAAGATGGCTACTAGATTGGAAGTTGTTGAGAAAGCCCAATGTAGAGGAAGACATCTTGAGGATGTTATAGATGATGAAATTGAAGAGGTTCAAGGTGAAGCTGGAACTGTACCTATGATGAATCAGGAAGAAGAGAGATTCCTGAGAGCCTTGACAAGTTTGAAATCCACACCTCAGTTTAATCCTCCAGAGTATAGTGGGAAATTGGATTATGATGAACTAATTGTCTGGATAACTAAAATAGAAAAATATTTTGAATATGAGAATGTGGTAGAGGATAAGAAGGTGAAGATTGCAAGCACAAAGTTGAAAGGACATGCATCCCTATGGTGGGAACATCTACAATTGGATCAGAAGAAGAAAGGTAAAGCCAAAATCAAGGTATGGGATAAGATGGTAAACAAATTAAAAGGCAAGTTTCTACCTTGTGATTATCATATTAACCTGATTAGGAGAATGCAAAGCCTGAAGTAGAAGGATAAATCTCTGAAAGACTACATTGAGGAATTCTAAAGATTGGATATCAGATCTAGACATGCTGAAGATGAAGTGGAAAGAGTTGCAAGATACCTAAATAGCTTGAGGAGTTCTATACAAGATGAAATCAATTTGGTTAAGATGGACAACATTGAGGAGGCATATCAATTTTCCATAAAAGCTGAGGAAGCTAAATATAAGATATGAACAAAGAAAAAGAGGTAGAGGAGGTAGATTCCCTAGAGGAATAGGTAGATCTCATGGTGAAAATAGTAGATCTGAACCAGATAAGTCAATTCCAAATGAATCTCAAGACAGAGGAAATACTGAATGGAAAGGTGGAAATTCATACCGAGGAAGAGGTAATTACTCTAGAGGTGGATATAGCAAAAAAGGATTCCAAGTAACTTGTTACAATTGTGGTGAAGAAGGACATAAATCCTTTGAATGTACACATGAAAGAAAGAAAGGAAGTAGTAGAAGAAATGTATTGGTGCAAGAGGAGTCACCAAATGAAGTTGAGAAGGAAGGAAATTTCATGGTCCAAAGGATACTATGGAGTGAGAAGGATAAGCAAGATCCTGTAAGGAAAATTTTGTTCAAGACTAGATGTAGAGTTGCAGAAAAAGTTGGAAGGTGATTGTTGATAGTGGAAGCTTGGAGAATCTGGCATCTGAGGAAATGGTTGCAAAGTTGCAGTTGGAGAGGATGAAACATCCGAAACCCTATCAGATCTCATGGATCAAGGATCATCATACATTAATGGTGAGTGAATAGTGTTTTGTGAATATGAAAATTGGAAAGTATTATGATAAGGTGTTGGGTGATATTATGCCCATGGATTGTTGTCATATTTTGTTGGGTATAACTTGGAAATATGATATACATGCTATACATGATGGAAGGTTGAATATATATTCTATTTGGGTTGATGGTAAGAAGCAAGTTTTGTTACCTTTGACTGAAGAATTAGTTGGTGAGATATGTATATCTATGAAAGTTTGTCTGATAGAAGGTAAACAATTTGTTAAGGATTTGAAAAGAAATGATATCTATTATGCATTGATTCCTAACAAACCGAGTAAGAATAAAAAAGATGACATTCTTGCAGAAGTTGGAAAGTTACTCACTGAGTACAAGGAGATAATTTCAGATAATGTACCTAATGGTTTTCCACCAATGAGAGATATCAATCACTATATGGATCTGATTTCTGGAGCTATTTTACTAAAAAAAGCAGCACATCGGTTAACACCTACCAAAATTGAAGAGCTTAACTAAAAATTTAAAGAATTATTAAACAAAGGCTTAATCCCAGAAATTTTGAGTCCATGTACAGTACCTACTATATTAGCACCTAAGAAGAATGGAGAATGTGCATTATTTATAAAAAAAATTAAAAAGATCACAATGAAGTATAGGTTTCCTATACTGAGAATGGGTGACATAATGGATTGTTTGAGTGGAGCAAAATATTTTACAAAAATTGATTTGAAAAGTGGATATCTGTTAGTAATAACTGAGAGGGGGGGTGAATCAGTGGCTTCAAAAATTATCCTTTAAACTTTAACCACCAATCAATACACCTTGAATTATTAAGTCCCTACAAGATGCATGCAATGAGATACTTATAATAATTAACTCTCTATCGGTTTACCTTGTCTGTCCTTATTCTCCTTGATAACCGATAAGTAGTAAAACTATTTGTCGATACTCAGTAAATATGTAGAGTATACCAATCAATCCAGAAATACATATGTGAAATGTAAAACAATAAAGTAATAATCCATACACACATAACACATGGATTTTAACATGGAAACCCTGTTAAGGGAAAAACCAGTGGGACCGGTACCCCAAATTTTCACTCTTCTAAAGTGAGCCCTGTTAGGAGCCATCCCTATTAAAGGTTACAAACACACTATTAAGTGTGACCTTGTTAGAGGATTTTATACATAGAGGTTGTCACTTAGTATCTGGCATCTATTTTGTTACCATCCTTGAATCAACCTCCTTCTTAGACTGTTAATAGGCTTTATGAAAATCTTACTACCATCCTTGAATCAACCTTTTTCTTAGGTTGTCAATAGGCTTTAAGAAATTTCAATGCTACTTTCATGAGTCAACATTTTTGGCACTCCTTGGGATGTAACTCAATATATAGAAGATGGTTAAGTCCTGCTCTATTAAGAGACTTGATGCTTCAATGGTTAAACTGAAACACAATGACCTGTTTCTAATGCAACTTGAATTGCAAATTTTCAGATCTATTTAAGTACAATACCTCTCTGATCAATGTATCAATTCAATTCTTTGTGATCCACACTTTATACTCTATGATGTCATGCTTCCTTGTTCATCGGTGTCTACAGAATTCTTTAGCTCTCCCTTAGCTTGATTGATCAGGACTATATGAAGTTATCCTTCATCAGTTTCTCTTCAACATCCTCTTTCTATTCACTCCCCTTCCCATGTATATGATTGCTTACAAAAAATAATTATGCTTGTCTCTTATATAGACATGATATTCCTTAATTCTTGATTCTTGGTGTGAAAAATAATCCAGCCAATCTAATTTTCAGCTTTAACTCCTAATTTATCACGTAGTTATCTTCTTTAAATCAGTTACTTAACTCTAGTCAAATAAAAAAAATAAAACAACCATTTAAGTCTATCTTTAAGCTCTACCAGCTAGATATTTTGTCATTTTCTAAACTCTTTGTTCTGTCGGTCAATTCTACAGTTAGTTGTCAGTGACAACTGCCAGTTTCGTCAATGTGACTCTAGTTAGCTTTGGGATCTCCATCCGTCGGGCATCCTTGGATTTTACTTGGCGGGTATCACTATGATTTTTCTTCATCAGGAAACACTGTCTTCTGCTCATCACGCATCACTGCAACTTTTTCTTTGCCTTTACCAATGGTGTGCACTCCGTCAATGTTGTCTGTCACTTAGTGAATACTTGACTTTTATGCATTGCTGAAAGCATAATCTCTGTTCCATTGATTCTATGAAGTCTTTGGAATTATGTACATGATCGTATAGATGATATCAAGTTGACATCAATGATAATACAAACCATTAACTTATTTAATGACTTGCATCATCTTCAACTTAACATTATCCAACATTCAATCAGTTACATGTCATCAATCTCTCCCTTTGGCATTGATGGCAACATACTATATTATCACACTATACTATTTCTAATACAATATGAAATACAATTGTTGAGATTCATCAAATTACCAAATAGTTTGTTTTGATAACCGATAAAAATGTTTGACCGCCAGTAAGCTCTGTGTTAGCTTAGATTTGATTCTTGCAGCTTTATGTGTTTCTTGTACTGATGTGTTGTGCCCTTCTTGTGTCAATTTCTCTCTTTTGAATATTCTTCTTCTTTGATGTCTCTATCTCTTGTCAGCAACTCTCCCTATGTATATGATCTCTCCCTATTTGGAGTAATCTGATGATGAATAATTTCTTGTGAAAATATGGATACATTCTCTCCCTTTGACAACAATGCCAAACAAATATTTTACAAATATCTAACATTCATGTCAAACAATTATTTTATTCTATGCATAATATATTCCTTGAATTTCCCTTATCCATTAGCAATACAACAATATGCTCTGGTGCTCAGTTCTAATATATACCTTTCTGTATATAGATGTAGCTTTGAAGGTCATCCTTTTTGCTTGCATCAACATGAATGATATTCTGATAATATATAGGCTGATGCAGCCTTTAGTCCTTTACTGACTGGTAGACAAGGGTTTGACCCCTAGTCTCTTTCTTAGGTACTCAAATGTATCCTTGGGCAGTGGCTTGGTGAAGATATTGGCCAATTGTTCTTTTGATTGCGCATGCTCAAGTATCACCTCTTTTTCTTGAACTTTTTCTCTTAAGTAATGATACTTGATTGCAATGTGTTTAGTCTTTGCATGCATTACTAGATTCTTGGAAATGTTTATTGCACTGGTGTTATTACAATAGATAATCACTGGTTCTGAGATCTTCATATGCATACCTTCCAACAATTGTTTGATCCATGCAATATTTGAGAAATTTGTAGAACAACAACATATTCTGCTTCTACAGTAGATTGAGAGATGCATCCTTGCTTCTTGCTAATCCATGTGACAAGTTTGTCACCCATAAAGAATTCTCCTCTAGTTGTGCTCTTCCGGTCATCAAGATTTCTAGCCCAATCAACGTTGGTAAACACTTTTAGTTCAAATTTTCCTTCTCTTCTATACCATAAGCCAAATTCCTCAGTATTCTTTAGATATCT
>MU223891.1:135816-146461 GCA_018584345.1 Thuja plicata
GTGAATGGGTTGAGAAGGGTTAGAACCCAGGGTAGAAGTGGTTGAGATGGGTTAGGTTAGGGTTTAAGGGAATATTAATAAATGAAATAAACTTATTTAATTCATTTAGAAATATAGGAATTTATTAAAACAATATAATTGCTTTTTAATAATTAGGGGACTATAGCCATTTTAATTAAATTAATAGGCTAGGGGAATGGGTTGGATTGCAAGTGATATTTGATTTAGAGATTTATTTAATTCCTTTATAATTAAATACTATAGCCATGTTTGATTTTGATTTAATCTGATTGGTCGAAATTGATTTGAATTGTATGGCTATAGTAGATAATATAAATCAGTGATAAAAATCACCTAGGACATTAAATTGATTAAAAGAAATATGCCAAGCAGTAACAGGGTCGTTTGGACATAAATCAAGGGTATGATCACACTTTAGGGAAAATAGGGTCTATAGTTGTGACAGACCGAAATTAGGTGGTTACACTACCATCCTTGAATTAGCCTCCTTCTTAGACTATCAATAGGCTTTATGCAAATCTTACTACTATCCTTGAATTAACCTTCTTCTTAGGCTGTCAATAGGCTTTATGCAATTTCAATGCTACTTTCATGAGTCAAAATTTTTGGCACTCCTTGGGATGTACCTCAATATATAGAAGACGGTTAAGTCCTGCTCTGTTAAGAGACTTGATGCTTCAATGGTTAAACTGAAACACAATGACCTATTTCTAATGCAACTTGAATTGCAAATTTTTAGATCTATTTTAAAGTACAATACCTCTCTGATCAGTGTATCAATTTAATTCTTTGTGCTCCACACTTTCTACTCTGTGATGTTGTGCTTCACTGTTCGTCGATGTCAGCAGAATTCTTTAGTTCTCCTTCAGCTTGATTGATCAAGACTGTATGAAGTTATCCTTCATCAGTTTCTCTTCAGCATCCTCTTTCTATTCACTCCCCTTCCTGTGTATATGATTGCTTACGGAAAATAATTATGCTTTTCTCTTATATAGACATGATATTCCTTAATTCTTGATTCTTGGCATGAAAAACAATCCAGCCAATTTGATTTTCAGCTTTAACTCCTGATTTATCTCATAGTTATCTTCTTGCCAACTGTACAAATATTCTTTAAATCAGTTACTTAACTCTGGTCGAATAAAAAAAATAAAACAACTAGTTAAGTCTATCTTTAAGCTCTGCCAGCTAGATATTTTGTCATTTTCTGAACTCTCTGTTCTGCCAGTCAATTCTGCAGTTAGTTGTCGGTGACAACTTCCAGTTCCATTGGTGTGACTCCAGTTAGCTTCAGGATCTCCATCAGTCAGGCATCCTTGGATTTTACTTGTCGGGTATCACTATGATTTTGCTTTGTCAGGCAACACTTTCTTCTGCTTGTTGGGCATCATTGTGACTTTTTCTTTGCCTTTACCGATGGTGTGCACTCCGTCGATGTTGTCTATCACTTAATGAATACTTGACTTTTATGCATTACTGAAAGCATAATCTCTGTTCCATTGATTCTCTGAAGTCTTTGGCATTATGTACATGACTGTACAGATGATATCAAGTTGACATCAATGACAATACAAACCATTAACTAATTTAATGCCTTGCATCATCTTCAACTTAACATTATCAGACATTAAATCAGTTACATGTCATCAATATCATTAGATCAGAATCAGAGAAGGTGATGAATGGAAAAGTTCTTTCAAAACAAAAGAAGGGTTGTACAAGTGGTTGGTTATGCCCTTTGGTCTAAATAATGTACTGAGTACATTTAAGAGGTTAATGAATGAAGTTTTGAAGAAATTATTGAATAAGTGTGTGATTGTATACTTGGATGATATTCTTATATTCAGTAAGACTAGAGAAGAACATTTGATGCATATAAGAAAAGTGTTGAAGAGATTGAAAGAGGAGAAGTTGATGATAAATATGAAGAAGTGTTCTTCATGAAAGAAGAGCTTATGTATTTGGGTTTTGTGATTTCAGCTAATGCTTTGAAGATGGATCCAGAAAAGGCTGAAACTATATTAAGTTGGCCTACACCTAAAAAATATCACTGAGGTAAGATCATTTCATGGATTGGCAAGTTTTTACAGAAAGATTATCAAGAATTTCAATTCTATTTGTAATACTATGACTAAAATAATGAGGGGAGACAAAAGAGAATTCAAATGGACACATAGAGAAAATAAGAGTTTTGAGACTTTGAAACTGAAAGTTGTTGAATTACCTATGCTAGCATTACCTGATTTCAATAAGGTATTTCAAGTTGAATGTGATGCGAGTGGAAGTGCAATTGGAGCTGTGTTGACTCAAGAAGGTAAACCTATTACTTTCTTTAGTGAGAAGTTGAAAGATGCAAAAAGGAAATATTTTGTCTATGATCAAGAGTTCTATGCTATTGTTCAAGCTATGAAGAAATGGGGACATTATTTGATGCCAAATGAATTTGTGTTGTATACCGATCATAAGGCTTTACATTATTTGGGTAGTCAGAATAAGTTAGATCAGAGACATATGAAATGGGTAGAGTATTTGCAGAGTTTCACATTTGTGATAAAGCATAAGAGTGGAGTATCTAACCGAGATGCTGATGCATTGAGTAGAAGATCTTTGTTGACTAAAATGAGAATTGAGGTTCTTGGTTTTGATGACATGAAGAATTTGTATGAAAATGATCATGATTTTTTAGAGCAGTGGAGAGTGTGCAAAGCACCACCAAATTCAAATTAATCAAGTAAGTATGAAGACTATTTCATTGAGGAAGAAATGTTGTTCAAAGATATTTAGTTTTTTATACCGAGAGGTTCAATAAGAACTAATTTGATAAAGGAGAAACATAGCAGTGGATTGGATGGACACTTTGGTATTGATAAGACATTGAGTTTTCTGAAGGAAAGGTATTTTGGCCTCATTTGTATAAGGATGTTCAAAAATTTGTGAGAAGTTGTGGAGTTTGTCAAGTTGGAAAAGGAGTGAGTCAGAATACTGGTTTGTATACATTAATTACTGTTCCTGAGAAACCTTGGAGTGATATCAGCATGGATTTTATTCTTGGCTTACCTAGGAAAGCAAGAGGTAATGATTCCATATTTGTTGTGGTGGATAGATTTTCTAAGATGACACATTTTATACTATGTAAGAAAATATCAGATGTAGTACATATAGCAGATCTTTTCTTTAAGGATATTGTCAGATTGCATGGATTACCAAGGATTATCATCTCTGATCGAGACAATAATTTTTTTAGCTATTTTTGGAGAACACTTTGGAAGAAGTTGGATACTGAGTTGAAGTTTAGTTTCACATTTCATCCATAGACTGATGGACAAACATAGGTTGTAAACTGAAGTTTGGGTAACTTGTTAATATGCTTAGTTGGAGACACACCAAGTAATTGGGATTTGATGTTAGCACAATAAGAGTTTGCATACAATAGTTAAGTAAGTAGAAGTACTAGAAAGACACCTTTTGAGATTGTTCATGGAACACAACCAAGAGGTATATCATATTTGAGAAACATTGTTGGAGAAGAGAAAAGAAGTGCTGAAGAAAAAGAATTTGCTGAGTTCATGAAGACATTGCATGAAGATGTAAAATAGAAGCTGGAGAAAAGTAATCATAAGTACAAAGAAAGTGTAGATAGATCAAGAAAACATAAAACATTTGAAATTGTTGATGCTATAATGGTTCATTTGAAGAGAGGCAGATTTACTATTGGAACATAAGGAACATATGCAAGACATTAAATTAGTTAATGTATTGTATTTTCATTGATGTCAACTTGATATAATCTGATTGGTCATATATATATCGTCAAAGACTTCAAAGAACCAAAGAAATAAATGTTATTTTATCAGTAATGCATAAAAGTTTAGTATACACCAAGTCACAATAAACACCGATGGACAATGCACACCGAGGGATAGGCAACCCCAAAAAGAGTCACAGTGATACTCGAGCAAGCATTATTGAATAGAACCAAAGTGATACCCAAGAATAACAGAAATTCACAGTGTTGCCCGACGGACAGACAACCCTGATGGATAGAGATGCCTAAGGACAACTAAATTTAAGACCAAGAAAACAAGGAGTTAAACACCAATCAGAACTGAAGTTCACAAACAACAAAAGACTTAGCTGGCAAGAGCTAATTATGGAGTTAACTGATTGATTACATTGTTTTCATTGACCAGTAAAAAGCTAGAGATAAGCTAGAGATTTAAAGATAGTTTTATTCCAGTTGTCAAGGAGAAATCTACAGGATAAAACTAAAGCAAGCTTTAAAGAAAGAAAGGCAAGATTTGCGGGTCACGTCAAGAACAAGAAAGACAAGGACATAGAAATGGTAAAATCATGTCTATAAAAGAAACAAGATATTTGTTATGAAATAGAGGATGCTAAAGAGAATTCTGATGATTATAGAAGTCTTCATACAAACATGATCATACAAGATATAAGACAGAGCTAAAGAAATCTGCGGACACCGAGCAATAGAGAAGAAAACAACATTCACCGAGAAGAAAGAAGTGGAGCAAAGGAACATAAGAGAAACATTGATTAGAAAGGTATTATGAGCTTATAATAGATTTGAACATCTACAAGATTAAGTTGTATTTATGAACATATCATATATTGTTTCAGTTTAACCATTGATTCAGAAAATCTCTTAACAGAGTGGGATTTAACTATCCTTTATATGTTGAGATACATCCCAAGGAGTATAAAAAAGTTTATCATGAAGATAACATAGTGAAATTCCAGATATGAAGTGACAAAATATTATACTAAATCCTCTAAAAAGGTCACACTTAATGGTGTTTTTGTAACCTTTAACAGGGTTGGCTCTTCACCGAGCTCACTTTAGAAAAGTGAAAATTTTGGGTTACCTGTCCCAAGTAGTTTTTCCCCTAACAGGGTTTCCATGTTAAAAATCCATGTGTCAAATGTGTATATGGTTCATTGCTTTGATGTTTTTCTTTACACATTAATAAAATAGGATTGATCGGTAAACACTAAGTTATTTACTGTATTTTGGTAAAGTCTAAGACTGCTATTCATTAAAGCTTAAGTAGAATGATAAACCGAATATTTTGAGCAGTAGTAATTTGAGATGATTATTAAAAGGCATACATCTTGTAGGACTGAAGTTAACTAGAGGTTTATATTTATGGAATAAATTTTTGGGTTGATTTATTGGATTAATTTTTGAGGCCACCGATTCACCCCCCTCTCAGTTATTCTAACAACTATTCGATGATAGGAATAATGTTTTCAACAAACTAATTAAATACAAGAGAAAAATCTACTTGGTGCCATAGTGAGGGATGAAAGGAAATATTTTGAGGTTTTTTCATGACACTCCCTTGGTAAGCCATCTTGGATATTTAGGGAGAGGTTCACTTGGAAATTTCTCAAGGATAATATCCATAGTCATATCAAATGATGTATTATTTTTCAAAGGAATCAAATAGAACAAACATTCCAAGTAGATAATATACAAATATTATCCATTTCAAAGGAAATTTGGGAGAGTGCCTTAATAAACTTCATCACTAAACTTCCTAAAATATAGGGCAAGGATTGCATATTATTATTGCAGATGGAATCACAAAATATTTCAGTTTCCTTTCTATATTCATGCTTTAAGGAACTATGAGTTTCTAACCTATTCTTTAAGGAAGTTTTTAAGTTCCATGGACTACCCAAGAGCATTGTGAGTTCTAGGAATAATAATTTTATGATTTTATTTTGGATATATTTCTTCCTTTTGGCATGAACCAAATTCACAGTCAACATTATCTATCTCTTGCAAATAGGTGACTAGATTGAGATTATAAATAAATGATTATAATTTTATTTAACAAATAATGAACTACTAATTAAAATAATAAATGAATCAAATGACTCTATTTGGGGAGAATTGTTTCAACACTACTTATAGGTCATAAAACTAAGAAGATACCTTGTATGTGAATCTATATTGAAGCTTTATTAATCCTATTTTAGGGACAACATGGTTTTGAGGGTGATCAATTCAATTAGACAAAGCCAAGCTATTATAAAGTCACAGAAGAATAATCTCCAATAGGATCAAAATAAAAAAGTGTATGCACATTTCCATAGGATAAAGAGAACATTTGGGGTTGTAGATATATTATTTGTAATATTTTAGTCATGAAAGCAATATTATTTTAAGAAAAGAAGATATGAAAAGACAAAGAAGCATTTCTACGGAACTTTTAGAATTTTGAGAAGGTTAAATGAAGCTGCCTATGAGTTGGATTTACTGAAATGAAGTAAGATTAACAATGTCTTTCATGTCTCTTATTCGAGAAAATGAGCACTTATAAAACATATAACACCTTTAGATGAATTGCCTCCAATTAGAAAAGAAAAGTTGACTATGATTCCTAAAGTAGTTACAGATGCAAGGGAGAAGAAGTTGAGAAACAAAAGCATCAAGTAGTATTTAATTTAGTAAAAATATTTCTCCATGGAGGATGCAATGTGGGAAGGCATTATTATTTATGTCATCTAAACCTATGATTTCTTGAAGACAAGCAATTTCAAGAAATATGGATTTGTTATGTCTCATTTCTATTTAATCTAATTTTTTGCACCTTAAGGTTATTCCTTTTTATTTCCCTTTCTCTTTTTTACTTTGTGTTTTCCCTTGGAATTTATTTGTTTCCAATTGTTGATCCTTAAGAGGCTCACACCTAAATAAGGGAAGTTGAGAATCTTCACTGGTGTGGGATAGATTGCACCCTATGAAATGACCTCCGGGATTTTAGAAGCCAACTCTTCATTGAGTGGTGTTTGGAAAAAAGGAAGGGGACAACCTTTTACAAAAAACCTAATATAAGGGAGGTGATTCACCATATCAAAGCTTATTAGATAGGGTTAAGAATATATAAGATGGCATTTGTAGGGTATTGATCCTTCTTGGTCAGATATTCATATCTTTATTCCTACAAACACAGTGCACCACAGATCCTTCATTGTTGGTCGGGAGAACAAGATGACAAAGTCACAAGACATATGGAAAAAAATGTCCATATCCCAATCGTAGGAAGAACCTACAAAGGCCTAAATAAAGAGTCAAAGATCCTAAATAGTGTGCAAGTATTTTCACCCATGGACACGGTATAAGAGTGTTATCTCTGAGAGAAATTTAGACAAGAGACATCAAGGATGTGCTCTTTCTTTCAGACATAAATGATTCATGTAAGTGTCAAATTAAAATACCTCACCTCCTAAAATGAATCTTCCTGAGGAACAGGCTATGAATGACACAATTCACCCTTTGTTCTAGATGCATAGTGAGGAGGGAGAAACCAACATGATCACAAATGCATCCAAACAAACAAAATAATATTGTACTAGCATAAGTAAAATGGAATAGACCCATAAATAATTATCATAGGACCCATTGATTAATGAAAAGAGAATAGAAACACATGCATGGTCCCCATATTTCATTAAGAAAAAACATGCCAAGACTGGAGATTATATCCCAGAATACAAATGTGACATTATACACTTATGGCTGACAAGTCATGGAGTCTTGTTCTCAGAGATTATAACCTCTACAAATTTAAAAATATTTCCTAACTCAATGAACAAGAGTTTAATATTCCAACCTATTTTTATAGAACATGAATCCTCCATTTTATGGAATAACATTCAGCTTCTTTCATCATAGAATGATCACAATTTGTTACCTTCAGTCAACATGCCAAAAAAATAGGGATGAATCTCTTGATCTCTCATGCTGTGAACAAGTGTGTCCTTCTTATTGGCTATTCATAGCATGTTCACCTGCTAGGTATGCAATAATAAATCATGATGGATCGAGCATGAATAACCATGATTGCGTGCACTAACAAAAAGATACATGTTTGAAAGGTGTTGAAATTAATGTTAGCTATGAGATTTTCTATGATGTGGCATAATCATAAAATATGCGTCAGTGGGTCCCCATGAGTGTAGGTGTCTATAAGGACACACATCGTGTTGGTGGAGTTTGAATGGGAGAACACCTTTCTGGAGTGGCTTGAAATCCAGACCTATTGCCATGTGTTGACCCTCATTGAGAGAATTGGTGATGTAGATGCACTTCACAAGAGGCTTGCACATTAATGTGGTAGAAGAATGGGATTGGAGGTGGTGAGGCCAACAAGTGTAGGATTATATAGTTTTTGGAAACTTTCAAGGAATCTTATCCTACTAGGAATGAACCCAAAATCTCTGGTCATACAGATCGGAGCCCTATCCATTAGGCTGTGAAAGAGTGATCACTTCAAATTTCTCTGACCGGTTATCTCTGGCGGGTTGCTAGCTCCACAACCATTGCACTGGAAATATCTACAAGAAAAAATACGAGTCACATATTTTCTTTAAGAAAGAAAATAAAAGATTAACCAACAACACATATCAAGCCCAAAGGTCCAAAATGAAGAGGAAGCCAAAAAAATAAAACTATAGAGGGGAGAATAAAAAGCATACACAATTTATCCAAAATAACCATTAATCTTGTTTCGTAATCAATCGAGAAATTTCAACAAGAAGCTAGTGCAAAAAGAAATGAGTACACAGAGGTCAAAAGAAAAAAAAAATTCTCTTTAGCTTTGCAACAGAACTTTATATTTGATATCCATAGTTCAAAAACAACATTAATCAGACAGTAGATTAACATGTCAAAAGATTAAAATAGCTTTATCCATGGATTAATGTGGGTGCAAGAAGTTGATCATTTCCCTTACTAAGATGATGAAATGGTTTCCACCTACCCACTATGTTATGTATGTGAGATTTGTTCCAATGCCAACCAGATAGAGCTTTGCTTCTAGTCAGGCGTTCATAACCCCAACAAGGTTATCCCCTTGACAATCGTTGACATTTCTCTATTTCCAATCATAAATCCATAGCCCTAGTAGAGTTATTAGCATATCTTGAGATTGCACATTTTGCACACCATTTTATTTTTCTTTTGTTTCTTTTTATATCTCTTTCCCTTGTGTCTTTTGCATGCACGAATGACTATGATGTAATTTATTTAGGTTAGTTGTCAAGGTGGTAGCAGAATAATATCTAATTTTTCACTTAGTGGACTAATGAAAGACATCTCATCAACATTAATATGGGTAATTAAATGAGAAATCATATAAAATCTAGTTGGATATCACTATTTTTTATGAAATGATAGATATTAATGCTAAGTGCCACGAAAAATTTGCTAACATAGTAGGATATCAGAAAAATATTTTGTTTTAAGATAAAATAAATACATTTACTCTCTTTACAATGCCCAAGGTGTACAAATCCCTTCCAAACACACTCTCAGTAGCCAAAATTGGGCTAAAAAATGAAGAAAAGGGCAAATGTTAGTCTTGCAAAATGATCATGGTACTTTTTATCAAGTTGATGTGACATTATCCTGTCAGTGAAGTAAATTCCTTATGCCTGTGAGGGTGATCCTTTCTCTATAAGAAGGGCATCACTTTTAAACGGTGGCATAAGGAATTTAGCAGAAATTGAGAATCATAGGTGTAGGGTTTTAAATTGTGGTCCAAAATTATGGATACACCTACGAGAATGACTAGCCCTTTTTTTTAGGAATCTTTCCTGGGGAACATAGATAATGATAGGCTAGTTGCATTGATAGGAAATGATGATCACTTGGTCCTTATAGCACTTAAATGGGTGCTTGGTGAATATCTCTTGCACAATGAGGATCGCTATCATCTTAAATCAAACATCTCATCCAGGTTCATTAGTATGTTTGGTAGGGTTTGTAACATAAAAAATAATAATAATGTATTATAATAATAGATGTTGATGTTGAATGTAATTTGTTATGTTACTAAAATGTAAAGGAGTGAAATTGTGGTTTAAGGAGAGGGTTTGAATTGTTAATTGTTATTTGTGTTGATTGTATATTGCAATTGTGATTGTGATTAAGGGAAGATAAGATGCTCCTTTCTTTCACCCTCAAATACACAAATAGGAGATCCAATTTTGATCAACCCCAAAGGGTTAATACACAAATGAATCCAATATTTGGAAAGAGACCAAGAAAGGGGATCTTAAATTCTATAAATTGATTGATTAATATGATTAATGACAGTAATTGAAAAGAATAGGAGAAAGTACCAACCTTACAAAATCACATATCAAAGATTGTTGTTTTCTGAGATCTATAGATTGTTTCTGGAGATGCTAACAGTTGATACCGAACCGGAATAGAGAGATGGACAAAAAAAGAAATATTTTTCCTTTCTAATGTCGTCTTATGAAAAAGGTTGACCCTGTACCACTTTTTCCAACTCGATCTGCTCAACTCTGAAAGTGTCCCTATTCGCACAGTCCAAAAGAAATCTGAAAAGGGTATCCAGATCTGGCGTCAGATTTACAGTACCGAACCTGTACCTACAAGAAAAATGTTTTTTTTTGGGGGAAAGGGGTTTTCCTTGGTCAAACCCTAGTTTTGGAATTAACCTTATAATATAATTGAAATTGCAGAGATAAACAAAGTAAACACATAAATTCACCTTGCTTGTAATGTCCTTATGGTGGATTCAAATCCGTGGATCCACAAGTATGCTTCAAAACATGGAATGTAGAA
>MU223891.1:152095-170359 GCA_018584345.1 Thuja plicata
GTACCTACAAGAAAAATGTTTGTTTGTTGGGGGAAAGGGGTTTGCCTTGGTCAAACCCCGGTTTTGGAATTAACCTTATAATATAATTGAAATTGCAGAGATAAACAAAGTAAACACATAAATTCACATTGCTTGTAATGTCCTTGTGGCGAATTCAAATCTGTGGATCCACAAGTATGCTTCAAAACATGGAATGTAGAATGGAAGGATGTCTTCAATCTCTTGCTTTTAGACCTCCAACACCAAGTCTTGAATGGACTCTTGAACTTGACAAGGGCTTTGGAAGAAGATGGATGGAGAGATCACCAAAAGGGCACTTTTTTGGCTTGAATCCTTCAATGGCCTCCAATGGATCTCCTTCATGCAAATGGATACTTGAGAATGATGGATGATTGCTTCAAATCTTGCTTAATTTCTTGCTTGGACTTCACTTCATAAGGATGCTTGATGCTTGATTAGAAGACTTCAATTGCTTGATCATAGTTCTTCAATGCTTAGAGAAAATGAGAGAGAAAGCTCCCTTTTATATGAAACTAGGGCACAATCTTCTAAGGAGGCCTACATAGGATAATTAAATCATCATTTAAGCCTTTACCCCTAGGAGAGCACCTATATTAAATATAATTTAGGAATCAACCAATTTGGAACCCGAAACAGCCGACTTGGAAACCAAAAGTTCCTGGGATTTGGACCTTAGGATAGGGTTGAGGTAGAACCTATCCTAGGGTAGGGTCAAGGTCGACCCTATCCTAGGAGGTCAACCCTGTCCTCAGATCCCAAGATCATAGGTTAGAGACCCAAAATGTAAAATTTAGGTAAGGAAATGGAGGTTAGAAAGGCAGGTCAGGGGGGAAGCCATGTCAAGATTAGGAACCCATTTAGAGGCACTTTTCATGACCCCAAACTACTCACTCAGAAGGATAAACTAGTCTCCTATGGAAGTGCTTCCATTTTCTGACTATACAGGGTTTATTGAAAGGGGATTGAGGACGTGCTATCTCTAGCCCACTATGCGGCTGGGTTTCTGTTGGCAATAGACTTAAGGATTGCCCTCGAGACTGGAGTGAAGGTTCCATGGGTTCCTTTTATTTGAAGTTTCTTATTTAGGCCTCTCAATGTACATCATTGTTATGCATGACACAGGGCCAATTTACTCAAGAAATACATAGAACCAGATGTGGAACTAGACAAGGAGTGGCTAGAGAAATCATTTCTACGGGTTTTCTTTGAGAAATCATGGGACTCTTCTATTGACTCGAGTGAAAAAGAACCTTCTAACTTGGAAGATGGCTTAGAGGATAGCATAGATGACTCGAACAGAAATGGACTTGGTTCCAATGATACGTGACCCATGCTGCTGAAAATTCTTGTTTTCCAAAAAGTTATGATAAAAATAATGTAAATAATGAAAAAATATCTTGCTTTCTTTTAATAATGTTGATCTCGAATATGCCAACAAGAAATTAAATAGAAACATTTTTTTCTTATTTTATTATCTGCGCATCTATTTGATTTCATCATTTTCTGTTAAATGTTGTGTGTTGCCTTAGAAGATTAAAGCATGCACAATACCATTTTCTTGTAAGGAAACATATATCATAACAAGGGACCTACTACTGCACACAGATGATAGTTGGCTAGAGAATACCTTCTCAGAAGTGCACACAAAAATGAGGAACACCTGAAGCATTGACATGTTTTCTTTTAATGAATAAAAAGGGTTAGTGCAACATACTAAATTCATTATTAAGAATAAATGCTTAGTTAGTAACGATGATAAACATGAAAAATTTATTACAAGACTAACACTAGGGATTGACAACTATACATGGGACACCAACAATGTGCCAACTTGTGCAATAGTTCTTTTTAAAAAGAAAACTAACTAACCTAACTATTTACAATAACTAACAAATAAAAAATTAATTACAAATGCCCATTTAGAGGCATGGAAAAATAACTACCTTGGTGACCTATATTTTTTCATTTAATTAATGGTTACACTACATTTTGACAAAAGAGAGGCAACATGGGTATTACCCTTTTTATATGTGATACATTAGAGATCATGACATAGTTGTTCATTTTAGGCATTTCCTCTAACATCACATGAGACGACATCTCAAAATCTTTGAAAAGGATCTTTTCACACTTTGATGTAATCATGACTTGAATTGATTGGTAAGTTGAAAGTTCAAAATAATACCTAATTGGGCACCCACAAATACATTCAAAATGAGTTGCAGTAGAATAAACGTTCATGCATTCCATGACCTTGGCCATTGGTGTTTCTTCCATCAAGGGAAATGGGGAAGGCTCCACTCAGGCTATTGGATTGCATTATCCAAGTGTCACGCAAATTTTTTTGAGCTCATCCTAGAAAAAACATATCCTTGTTCTTCTCATTTCCTCACTCATCTTGGGCCTCAAAAGATGGCTCCCGGGGTGACACCTTGTCTAAATGGATCCTAGGAATTACCAAAAATTTCATGAAAGAAACCTCCTTATCCTCAAGAAAATAAGGGAGCTTGGAAAAGAGAGAGCTCAGATCATCAATCTTTGGATGTGGTGGGAAAATACTCTCCTCATTATAGAGTGGGCTTACTTGTATCAGCTACATGACATGCTGACTTAGTTCATTTTTACACTTTGAGCTCCAAACTATTGGTCTACCATCAAACAAGGAAATTGTATTTGGAATCAGACACAAGAAAGAGAACTCTAAAAAAGCATTCAGATCAGATTCACATTCCATTGGATGTGATTCCTATGGGAGGCATGTGTGCATGATTCCTTCTTCTGAACCCAACTCTTCCACCAAATATGTTTCCTTTAGAAATACATCTAGTGCATTCAGAGAATACCAGATGGCATTCTTCTATCTTTCAAGTTCAATAATATGTAGCCTCCGCTGGAAGTTGAGCAATATTTCCCGTGAGATAGGAACCAGATCTCCTTGAAAATATGCAGGGGGAAACTCAATCATAAAAATTGTAGTAGCTTAGATCCATGCTTATTTAGACCCTGATTATTTATTTCCACGTGCACTTGATGACTTTATGCAAGCCAGAAAAGCCAAAGTGTATCCTAAATTTGGCGACTACATTCAGCTTGTCCTACTTTACCTTCAAGAAAATATTGTTGATCCCTAAGAGGCTTAGGCCTAAATAAGGGTAGTCAAGAAGCTTCACAGGTGTGGGAAAAATTATTCCCTGTGAAACAAACTATGGGATTTTAGAAGCTGACTCTTCATTGAGTGTTGTTTGGGAAATAGGAATGGGAAAACCTAAGCTAAAGGAGGTGATTCACTAGATCAAATCTTATTGGATGGAGTTAAGAATATGTAAGATTCCATTTTTAGCGATTTGATCTTTCGTGGTTAGAGATTCAAATTGTTATTCCCATAGACATGGTGCACCATCAAACTTTCATTGTTTTTTGGGAGAACAAGATGCTAAAGTCATAAGACATAGGGAAAAAATGTTCATCGATGATCTATAATTGATTTAATGTTTGAAGATGTTAAGTTGATGATCTCTAAGCTATAGAAAGTTAATGTAAGACATTATATAAGTTAATTTATTGTATTTTCATTGATGTCAAATTAATATAATCTGATTGGTCATATATACATTGTCAAAGAATTCAAAGAATCAAAGAGATAAAGGTTATGATATGAGTAATGCATAAGAGTTCAGTATACACCAAGTGACAAAAAACAAAAATGGTCAGTGCACCCCAATAGATAGAAACCCTGAGAGAAGGAGTTATAGTGATACTTGAGAAAGAAACCTGAGCAAGCATTACTGAGCAGAACCAAAGTAACCCGAGCAGAACTAAATTTCACAGTGTTGTCTGACGGACAGACAACCCCGATGGATGAAGATGCCCAAGGAGAACTAAATTTTTGACCAACGAGAACTAAAGTTCAAAAATGACAAAAGACTTAGCTGGCAAGAGCTAAATATGGAGTTAACTGGTTGATAACATTGTTTTCATCGACAATTTAAAATCCAAAGATAAGCTAGAGTTTTAAAGCTATTTTATTCAAGAAAACAAGGAGAAATCTATGAGATAAAAATGAAGTTAGCTTTAAAGAAAGAATGGCAAGAATTGCAGATCACGCCAAGAACAAGAAAGTCAAGAACCTAGAAATGGTGAAATTATATCTATAAGAGAGACAAGATAACTCATTATGAATTGGTGGGTGAATAGAGAAGAAGATGATGAAGAGAACACTGGTGAAGAATATTTCATCATACCTGATCAACAAGCTATAAGATAGAGCTAAATATTTCTGCGAACATCGAGCAATAGAGGAACACAACATCACCGAGAAGAAATAATTAGAGCAAAGGGACAGAAAGGAAACAAAGATCAGAAAGGTATTATGAGCTTACAATAGATCTAAACATCTGCAAGATTAATCTATTTATATGAACAGATCATATAATGTTTTAGTTTAACCATTGGATCATAAAGTCTCTTAACTAAGAAGGATTTAATCATCCTTTATATATTGAGATACATTCCAAGGATTATCAAAAGGTTAATTCATGAAGATATCATAGTGAAATGGCAGATATCAAGTGATTAAATTTTAGTAATAAATCTTCTAACAAGGTTGCACTTAACAGTGTGTTTGTAACCTTTAATAGGGTTGGCTCTTCACCAAGCTCACTTCAGAAGAGTAAAAATTTTGGGTCACTGGTCCCAAGTGGTTTTTTCCTTAATGAGGTTTCCACGTTAAAAATCCATGTGTCAATGTGTTTACGGTTCATTTATTTGATATTTTTCTTTACACATTACTATATTGGATTGATCAATAAGCATTTAGTTATTTATTGTAGACTAGAAAAGACTAAGACTGCTATTCGGTAAAACTTAAGAATAAGGTTTAAAGAGTGGACTCTGTGTAGTAGTTATTTGATAAGATTATTTATAGACATACATCTTGAAGGAATGAAGATAACTAGAGATTTACATATGTGTTATAAATTTTTGGATTAATTTTTGAGGCCACTGATTTACCCCCCCCTCTTAGTTATTCTAACAATTGGTATCAGAGCTCGTGTGCTTAGAAGGAAGGTTTCAAGACCTAAGAAAAACATCACAAGCTGAGAAAATAGGATGTGCCTAAGTTGAACAAGGAAAACTTTACATCATGGCAAAGAAGGATAAGACTCCACCTATCAGGTATTGGAAATGATGTTACTCAATACTTGGATACTGAATATGTGTTTCCTATAGGACCTCAAACACTTGATCAATTGAGAGAAAAGAATGAGAAAAATTCTATGATGATAGAACTTGCTTCCTCACTCTTCGATGCTGAATTTGAAGATTTAAAAACATACACCACTGCAAAGCAAATGTGGGTCAAATTAAAGCTAGTACATGGAGGAGATACTAATGTATTAAGAGCTAAGGTAGAAAGCCTAAGAGGTAAGTTTGATGACCTAAGAATGAAAGAAGGAGAAAACATCACTCAGTATAGCTAGAGAATGAAAGAGGTAGCCAATGCTATCTGTGGAGTTGGAGGTGTACTTGAAGAAGAAACAATGGTAAGTAAAATCCTAAGAACCTTACTATTTATTTATGCTATTAGAGTATCTTCTATACAAGAAATGAGAGCAGTAGAAAACAAAAATGTCACTCTAGATAGTTTGTTTGGTAGACTTATTTCATTTGAGATGAATAATTTTGACAATAGTGTCTTACCATATATTGAGTCTGCATTCAAAAATTCTTTGAAAATAAGTAAATCAAGTCATAAACACACTATGAGAAATGATAGTGAAACTGATAGTGATGACCAAGGCCTTGATAAGATTGAAGAACTAATGGCTAGAAGATTACAGAGGGCAAAGGTAAATTACCATTGGCATGTTTTAATTATAAAGAGATTGGACACTTTGCTGCTAGATGTCATAACAAAAGAAAAGAAGATAAAAATAGTGACATATCATATGAAATGAAGTTTGACATAAGTGATAACAGAGATTACCGAAGCAACCGAAAATCTGACAGAAGAGATACCTGAGACTACAAGGACAAAGGGAAGAAAGCTTGTTACCTGGATGAGAACAAAGATGGAGATAATGACACTGAATTTGATGAAGATATTGAGATGGTATTTGTGGCTATGAAGGATGATCTAGACAAAGAGGAAAGGTATGTTGAGACTGCACTCATATCTAAGGTTAGTAAGAATGATGTCTGGATTATAGATAAAGGATGCACTCACCACATGACTGGAGATAAGGAAAAGTTTGAAACTTTTGAATATATAATGGTGGATCAGTAAGAATGGGTAATGCCTCACCTTACCCAGTTGAAGGTAAAGGAACCATAATGTTAAATAATCTAATCAGATGTGAAAATGCATATTGGATGAAAGGCCTTAACTATAATCTATTGAGTATTTCACAACTGAATAACACAGGTCACTGAGTTTGATTTGAGAACAAAAAGGCAAAGATCTTTAATGAATTAGGAAGGTTGATTGGATCTGGTGAACAGACAAAAGGTAACCTATTCTATCTTGATGATATTAACACCACTTGTTTAATGGCTAGAAACAAAGACATATGGTTGTGGGATAAAAGGTTATGTCATGTGAATTTTGACAAGATGATTAAGATAAGAAATAAAAGGAAATTAAGAGGCTTACCGAGCATGTCAAAGCCCAATCATATCATGTGTAAGAATTTTCAAAAAGGTAAAATTACAAAGTCTAGTTTCAAGAGAAAAATCCATACATCTAATGTTATTCTAGAATTAGTCCATACTGATCTATGTGGACCCATGAGAACTAAGAGCTACTATGGAGATAGATGCTTCATTCTATTTGTAGATGATTATTCTAGAATGATGACATTTATGTTCTTAAAAGAGAAATCAGAAGCATTCAAGATGTTTAAATGGTATAAAGAAATTGTAGAAAAACAAAGTGGTAAGGAATTGAAATTCTTAAGATTAGATAGAGGAGGAGAATTTATTTATGATGAATTCACTAAGTTTTGTAATGAGAATGGAATTAAAAGATAGGTTTCTGCACCAAGAACACCACAACAAAATGAGATTGCTGAAAGAAGAAATAGATCCATTGTTGATTGTGCCAGAATACTAATGATTGAGAAGAGCATCACTCAAAAATTCTGGAGGGAAGCTGTTAGTACTGCTATCTACACATTGAAAAGAGTACAATTGAAGAAAGACACCAAGAAGACACCCTATGAGCTATGGTGTGGATACACACCCAATGTAAGTTACTTCAGAATTTTTGGAAGTCAATTTTATATCTTAAAAGATGATAGAAATGGAAAAATTGACTCCAAAGGTGAAGGAGGAATCTTTCTAGGGTATTCTACCAAGAGCAAGGCTTATAAATGTCTTAACATATCCTCTAACAGAATCATTGAAAGTGAAAATGTGAAAATAGATGAATTTGAAGAGAAAAATGATGAGGAAAGAAGAAAAGAACGAGAAGACTACAACATGTTTGTTTATAATGAAGAACCTGACACTCTACCCGAGAAACATTGTATTGCTGCAAACAACAAAAAATCAGGAAATTGCTCAAAATGATGTTTCGAGTGATGAAGATAAAAATGAACATCAAGATGATGATCAAAATGATGAACAAAGAGATGAACCAGTACTTTCCAAGTATGTTAGAAGACACCATCCATAGAACCAAATTATAGGAGACAAAAAAGCTGGAATGAGAACAAGAAGTAAGTCACTAAACACTAGATGTTTAATTTGTGATTTTGATCCTAAATCTGTTAATACTGCACTTGAAAATGAAGAATGGGTTAGTGCTATGAATGAAGAGATAAAATAGATTAAGAAGAATAGAACATGGACATTAGTACCTAGACCAGAAGACAAGAATGTCATTGGTACCAAATAGATTTTCATAAACAAGCTAAATGAGAATGGAGAAGTCACAAGGAACATAGCAAGATTAGTATGAAAGGGGTATGCACAAGAAGAAGGTATTGAATATGGAGAAACCTTTGCACCCATTGCTAGACTAGAAGGAGAAATAATTATACTTGCTTATGCTACATTTAAAGGATTCAAGGTATACTAAATGGATGTCAAATTTGCATTCCTAAATGGAATACTAGAGGAAGAGGTATACATTGAACAACCAGAAGGGTTTGTTGATCCTAACAAGAGAAACATAGTTTGTAGACTTCAAAAATCCATGTATGGATTGAAAAAGTACCAAGAGAATGGTATTAAAGACTTCACTTATATCTCATAAGCATTGGATTTGTAAGAACAAGTGAAAACAACAATATGTAATTAAAAGAAGATATTGATGAAAAAATTTTGATTGCTGAAATAGTTGTTGATGATATCATATTTGGGGGAAATGATATGTTATGTAGATCATTTGCTAATGGAATTAGAAAAGATTTTGAGATGTCAATGTTTGTGGAGATCAAATTCTTTCCTAGTCTATAGATTCTTCAACATGATGCAGACATATATCTCACACAATCCAAATACATCGAGGAAGTGCTAAAGATATTCAAGATGGAAGACTCCAAGCCAGTTGGAACACCTATGGAAACCAGATGCAAGTTGGCAAAGGAAGACAAGTCAAATGAGGTAAATCAGACCCTATATAGATCTATGATTGGAAAACTCATAAATGTTGTTCATACTATACCAGATATAGCACATGCAGTTGGAATAGTTGCTAGATTATCTGCTAATCCAAAAGAATTACACATAACTACTGTCAAAATAATTCTGAGATATCTAAAGAATACCAAAGACTTTGGCTTATGGTATAAAAGAGAAGGAAAATTTGAGCTTCAAGTCTATACAGATGCTAATTGGGTTGGAAACTTAGATGACAGGAAGAGCACAACAGGAGGAGTATTCTTCATGGGTGACAAACTTGTCACATGGATAAGCAAGAAGAAAGGATGCATCTCACAATCTACTATAGAGGTAGAATATGTTGCTGCTGCTGCAAATTTCTCTAACATTGCATGGACCAAGAAATCACTGGAAGGTATGAATATGAAAATTCTAGAACTAGTAATTATCTATTGTGATAATACTAGTGCAATAAACATTTTAAATAATCTTTTCATGCATGATAAGATGAAGCATATTGCTATCAAGTATCATTACTTAAGGGAGCAGGTTCAAGAGAAAGAGCTGACTGGAATATGTTCAATCCAAGGAACAATTAGCTGACATATTCACAAATCCATTGCCTAAAGATACATTTGAGTACCTGAGAAAGAGACTAGGGGTCCAGCCCTTGTCTATGTGTCACTAAGCTGACTAGGAGGCTGCATCAACCTACACATAATCAAATGATCATTCATGTTGATGCAAGAAAAGAGATGGGCTGCAAGGATATATCAATACACAGAAAGGTACTTATCTACACCAAACACCAGAGTTATTGTATTGCTGATGGAAAGGAAATTCAAGGATTATATTATAAAAAAAAGAGAAAGGATATACTTTGGCATTGCTGTCAAAGGGAGAGAGTATCCTAAGATGACTTGTGATAGATTATATCCATATGAAATATCCATCATAATCATTCAAAAGGAGAGAATTTATCCTAAGGGAGAGATGACTTAATGGAGAGAAGTATTCTATATTGCTCTCAAAGGAAAATTAGATGATCAAGGAGAGGAATAGTCAAAGGGAGAGAAAACATCAAAGAAAAGATTCTACATCAAAGGGAGAGAAAGAATCAAAATTTGCATATCTATCTAGTGAAGGGAATACAGATTGAAGAAAGCACTCTACAAGAAATAAATCTAAGCTATATGAGCTTACCGAGAGCCATATATTTGTATTGGTTATAGAATAATAAGTTTGGTAGATTGATGAACTACAACTAATATATTTAATATTGTATTAGTAGTAATGTAGTATGTTTCCATTAATTCCAAAGGGAGAGATTGATGAACTATAACTGATTGAATGTTTGAATATGTTAAGTTGATGATCACCGAGCTGCAGAAAGTTAATGCAAAACATTAAATTAGTTAATGTATTATTTTTTCATTGATGTCAACTTGATATAATCTGATTGGTCATATATACATAGTCAAAGACTTCAAAGAATCAAAGAGATAAAGGTTATGTTATCAGTAATGAATAAGAGTTTAGTATACACCAAGTGACACAAACACTGATAGTGAGTGCACCCTGATGGATAGAGAAAATTGAGAGAAGAAGTCATAGTGATACCCGAGCAAGCATTATTGAGAAAAAAAAAAGTAATCCGAGTAGAACTAAATGTCATAGTGTTTCTTGATGGACAGACAACCCTGATGGATGGAGATGCCCAAGGAGAACTGAAGTGTTGATTGATGAGAACTGAAGTTTAGAAATGACAAAAGACTTAGCTGGCAAGAGCTAAATATGGACTTAACTGTTTGATAAAATTGTTTTCATCGACAAGTTAAAAGCCAGAGATAAGCTAGAGTTTTAAAGTTGTTTTATTCGAGAAAACAAGGAGAAAACTATGGGATAAAACTGATGTAATATTTAAAGAAAGAATGTCAAGAATTGTGCATCACACCAAGAATAAGAAAGTCAAGAACCTAGAAATGGTGAAATTATGTCTATAAGAGAGACAATCTAATTCATTATGAATTGGTGGGTGAATAGAGAAGAAAATTCTAAAGAGAATACTGGTGAAGAAGATTTCATCATACCTGATCAACAAGCTATAAGATAGAGCTAAATATTTTTGAGGACACCAAGCAAAAGAGGAACACAACATCACCAAGAAGAAAGAAGTGGAGCAAAGGGACATAAAGGAAACAAAGATCTAAAAGGTATTGTGAGCTTATAATAGATCTGAACATCTGCAAGATTAAGTTGTTTATATGAACAAATCATTTACTATTTTAGTTTAACCATTGGATCATAAAGTCTCTTAACCGAGAAGGATTTAATCATCCTTTATATATTGAGATACATCCCAAGGAGTATCAAAAGGTTAATTCATGAAGATATCATAGTGAAATGCTAGATATCAAGTGATTAATTGTTAGTGATAAATCCTCTAGAATAAGGTCGCACTTAACAGTGTATTTGTAACCTTTAACAGGGTTGGCTCTTCAATGAGCTCACTTCAGAAGAGTGAAAATTTTGGGTCACAGGTCCCAAGTGGTTTTTCCCTTAACATGGTTTCCACATTAAAAATCCATGTGTCAATGTGTTTACGGTTCATTGCTTTGATATTTTTCTTTACACATTACTATATTGGATTGATCAGTAAGCAATAAGTTATTTACTCTATTTCTGTAAAGACTAGAAAAGACTAAGAATTATATTTAGTAAAACTTAAGAATAAGGTTTGAACAATGGACTCTGAGAAGTAGTTATTTGATAATATTATTTAAAGACATACATCTTGAAGGATTCAAGATAACTAAAGATTTACATATTTGGTACAAAGTTTTGGATTAATTTTTGAGGCCACTGATCACCCCTCCTCTTAGTTATTCTAACATTCATATCCCAACCTCGAGAAGCACTTGCAAGGGTATGAATAAAGACACAAAGATCCTAAAGAGTGTACAAGTCTTTTCACCCATGAACATAGTATATAAGAGTGTTATCTCTGAGAGGAATTCAAACAAGAGGCACCAAGGATGTGCTCTTTCTTCTAGATAGAAATAACTATATAAGGGTCAAATGAAAATACCTCACCTATTAAAACCAATCTTCTTGAGGATGAAGCTATGAATGACACAATTAATCCTCTATTCTAGATGGATATTGAGGAGGGAGAAACCATCATGATAAAAATTACATCTAAACAAACAAAAAACTTTTGTACCAACATAAGTTGATTAGAATAGACCCATAAAGAATTAGCACATGACACCTTGATTAACAAAAAGAGAAGGGTACAACCATGAATGTTGGAGAAAATGATGTACACTCTTATATACTATGTTTGTGGGTGAAAAGACTTGTAAACTCTTTAGGATCTTTGTGTCTTTATTCATACCCTTGCAAGTGCTTCTTGAGGTTGGGATATGAATGTTAGAATAACTGAGAGGGGGGGGGGGGGGGATNGGGGGGGGGGGGGTGATCAGTGGTCTCAAAAATTAATCCAAAACTTTGTACCACATATGTAAATATTTTCATTCTCCTGTTCTCTAGTAACCCTCACATACCCTAACTTCTAAATGCAGTCCTGAATGTCCTTCATTTCCATATTGATATTTTCCTTTGAACAAAAAGAAAAAGATTTGATAAAATGTGGACTATGCACCCTCAAATTTAGCATAAGATTCAAGACCGGAGGAGCATTAAAATCCATGGTACAACCATGTTTATCCTTGCTAAAAAAATTAAACATGTTAAGCATAACATTAAAGACTGGAATAAAGATACTTTGGGTAACATTTTTTCTTCAAAGGCCAATATCAATATGGAACTGAAGGACATTCAGGACTACATTTATAAGGAAGGGTATGTGAGGGTTACTAGAGAATAGGAGAATGAAAATTTGGTTGAGCTCCATGATATTATTTCTAAGGAGGAAACCTTCTAGAGACAAATATCCAGAAAGGCTTTCCTTAATGAAGGCGACAGAAATACCAAGTATTTATCCATGTCTACTCTTAAGCACAGACAGGCTAACAAAATCTCTCATTTAAAAATCAATGGTGCTACATCGGAGGATGAAAAGGTTATTAGGATGGAAGCTAAAAATTATTTTCAAAATCTCCTAACAAAAAATAGAGATCTGAATAGGGATGATCAAAGAGATCTGCTGGGATGCATTACCCATATGCTGAATGAGAATCAGAATTTGGTTCTTAATGCTATCCCCTCTAACTCTTAAATCAAAAAGGTTGTCTTCTCCTTTGAAGGAGATAAAGCACCGGGACCGGATGGATACCCTATGTTCTTCTTTCATATGTATTGGCACATAATTGAAAGAGATGTGATGAATGCTGCCAAGGAATGTTTTGGGTACAGAAATTTGCTGAAGGAGTTAAATGGTACTTTTTTTGCCTTAATCCCAAAAAAATAGGGAGTTGATAAAATGGATCAGTTTTGGCTTATAATCTTATGCAATTCGGCCTACAAGATCATCTCTAAAGTCCTGACCTCTAGTATTTTATCTATTCTCCCCTCTTTGATATCTTGGCAACAAAATGGTTTTGTGTCGGGAAGACAAATTTTGGATTCTATAATTTATGTCCATGAGAATGTGCATTCACTGGTAATGTCTAGAAAGGAAGGCCTCATCCTTAAACTAGAACTTTCTAAATCCTATGATAGGGTGGATTGGGAGTTTCTTCTGAAAGTATTGAATCCTTTTAGTTTTAACCAGAAGAGTATTGATCTTATCTTTCAGCTTGTGTCTTCAGCTACCTTCTCTATTTTGATCAATGGGTCTCCCACCCCTTTCTTCAAATCTACTATAAGGTTGAGGCAGGGGGATCCCCTTTCTCCTGTCCTTTTCATTATTATGGTAGAATGCTTGGGTAGATTCATGGAAAACTGTGTGAGGGATGGAGAAATCAAGGGATTATGTCCCTCTTTTGCTAACCAAGTGTTCTCTCACCAATAGTTTGTTGATGATTCAGTTATTATGGGAGAGGCCTCAGTTAAAAATGATACTTATATTAAGAAAACTCTGAATAAATATGGGAATGCCTCTGGTCAAACTATTAATTGGGAAAAAATCTCAGCGTTCCTGTTTAATGTTCTAGAGAAGAGGAAGATCATAATCTTGAGGATTTTGGGGTGTGATTTTGGGACCCTCCGAAGAACTTACCTTGGGCTACCTCTCTACCTAGAACCCCCTGACACTTTTTGGAGCTCTCTTGTTGATAGATATCATAGTAAACTTGCAGGATGGAAAGGACTTATATTGAGCCAAGCAGGAAAGATTCAGCTTCTCAGAGCCACCCTTCAAGGTCTTGCACTGTATGTTTTAAGCATCTTTAAAATTCCCAAGAAGTTTGGGGATGCTATTAAAAAAATTCAAAAAGCATTCTTATGGACTGGTACAGAAAAAAAAGAAGATGATTTCTCTCTTAGCTTGGGAAAATGTTTGTAGACCTATTATTAAATGGGGACTTGGCCTCTGAAGAATCAGAAATCTCAACAACCATCTCTTGGCCAAATTAATCTGGAGATATTACAATTCTAGGGGAGAATGGACCTTGATTTGGGACAATAAGTACAATAAGGACAACCCTAACTTTATTTATTTTCTTTATTATGATAGGATTTTTGGTGGATCTTTTATATGGAGGAATTCCATGAGAAACAAGGATATCATTAGAAAAGGAACAAGATGGAAAGTTGGAAATGGCAGGAATGTTCTCTTCTAGGAAGATGAGTGGATTTTATAGGCTCCCCTTAAGGACTGTCCTAGATGGAAGAATTTTGAAAACCTCTGTAAGGATAGATTTGGAAGGAAAGTGGAGGATTATTGGGAAGGAGATCACTGGAAAGATTTGACTGTTATTCACATTTTGATGGGACAACCTAACCAAATTTTGGAAACTACCACCCTGATTGAGGAGAAGGATAGGGTTATCTGGGAGTATACTTTGACTGGTATTTTTTCTACCTCTTCTATGTATAATAAGGAGTTTGAAGATCTAATTTAGCCTTTTTTCACTAAGGCCTGGATAAAGGATCTTACTCCTAAGATCAATGTTTTTTTGCTGGATCCTTTTACAAAATAAAGTCCTAACTATTGACAACCTAATGAGAAGAGGGATGACTATTGTGAATAGATGCTACCTTTTCTAGCAGAATGTAGAGAGTGTTGATCATATGATTATTCATTTTCCTTTTATTTAGGTGATATTGATGACATGTAACTAATTGAATGTTTGACAATGTTAAGTTGAAGATAATGCAAGGCATTAAATCAGTTAATGTATTGTATTGTATTGTAATTGATGTCAACCTAATATAATCTATACATTCATGTACATAATGCTAAAGACTTCAAAGAACCAAAGGAACCAAGGCTATGCTATCAGTAATGCATACAAATCAACTATTCACTAAGTGACAAACAACACCAACAGAGTGCACCCGATGGACAGAGAAAAAGAAAAAAGTCACAGTGATACCCAAAAAGGAAATTCTCAGCACTACCGATGAGCAGAGTCATAGAGTTTCCCGATGAGAAAAGAAAAGAGTAACCCAATGGAAGAAAATATAGTGTTTCTTGATGGACGAAGATCACGAAGCTAACTAGAGTCTCACCGACAAAACTATTAGTTGTCACTGATAACTAACTGCAAAGGTGACCGACAGAATAGAGAGTTTAGAGAATGAAAACATATCTAGTTGGTAGAGCTAAATATAGACTTAATTGGTTGTGTAATTTGTTTTATTCGACCAGAGATAAGTGATTGATTTAAAGCTGATTTGTACAGTTGGCAAGAAGATATCTACGAGAAAAATTAGGAGTTAAGCTTTAAATCTAATTGGCTGGATTTTTTTTCATGCCAAGAATCAAAAATCAAGAATCAAGAAATAGTGAATATCATGTCTATATAAGAGACAAGATTAATTCATTTACAAAGGGGATTAAGGGGAGTGAATAGAAAGAGGATCCTGAATAAAAAATGATGAAGAACAACTTCATAGTGCTTATCAAACAAGCTGAAGGAGAGAAGGAATTCAGAAGACACTGATGAACAGTGAGAACAACATCATAGAGTAGAAAGTATGGAGCACAAAGGATTGAATTGATACATTGGTCAGAGAGGCAATGTACTTAAATAGATCTAAAAATCTGCAATTCAAAGTTGCAATATGAACAGGTCATAATGTTTTAGTTTAACCATTGAAGCATCAAGTCTCTTAACCGAGAAGGACTTAACAGTCTTCTATATATTGAGGTACATCTCAAGGAGTGACAAAAAGGTTGATTCATGAAAGTAGCATTGGATATGCCCGATGCCTATTGATAGTCTAAGAGAGAGACTGATTCAAGGATGGAAGCATTAGATGCCTGATACTAAGTGACAACCTCTATGTATAAAATCCTCTAACAAGGTCACACCTAACAGTGTGTTTGTAACCTTTAATAGGGTTGGCTCTTAATAGGGCTCATTTTAGAAGAGTGAAAATTTGGGGTATTGGTCCCAGTAGTTTTTTCCTTAACAGGGTTTCCATGTTAAAAATCCATGTGTTATGTGTGTATGATTCATTTATTTACTATTTTGTATCTTACATAATTAATTATAGATTGAGCGGTATACTCTTCTTATTTACTAAGTTTCGGTAAATAGTTATACTTCTTATCGGTAATCAAGAAAGAATAAGGATTGACAGATCAAACAGAAAGATAGTTAATCATTATTAGTATTTCATGGCATGCATCTTGTAGGGAAATAATAATCTAAGGCTTATTTATTAGAGGTTAAAGTTTGAAGGATAAATTTTTGAGGCCACTAATTCACCCCCCCTCTCAGTTATTACTAACAATTGGTATCAGAGCTTCCGTGCTTAGAAGGAATGTTTCAAGACCTAAGACAAGGATCACAAGATGAACAAATGAGATGTGTCCAAGTTGAACAATGAAACTTTTTCTTCATGGTAGAGTAGGATAAGACTCCACTTAACAGGTATTGGTAATGATGTTACTCAATTCCTAGAAATTGAATATGTCTTGCTCACATGAGCACCAATAGTTGAAAAAATGAGAGAGAAGTATGAACATAACGAAATGATGATAGATCTTGCTTCTTCACTCTCTGATGCTAAATTTGAAGATGTCAAAGAATGCAAAACTACAAAGTAGATGTGGGACAAATTGAAGCTTGTGCATGGTCGTGACAAAAATATTTTGAGAGCCAAGGCAAAAAGCCTTAGAGGAAAGTTTGATGATCTCAAAATGAAAGAAGGTGAAAAAATCACTTAGTACAACACAAGAATCAAAGAGGTAGTCAATGCTATCCAAGGAGTTGGAGGTGTACTAGAAGAAGATACAATGGTAAGAAAAATTCTAAGAACCTTACTGCCTACTTATGCTATTAGAGTATCTGCCATTCAAGAAATGAGAGCAGTAGAAATATCAATATTAATCTAGATATTTTAATTGGAAGACTGATTTAATTTGAGATGAATAACTTTGATAATAGTGTCTTTCCAAACATTGAGTCTACATTCAAAACTTCTATGACAATAAGTAAATCAAGTCACAAAAACACTATGAGAAAAGATAGTGATAGTGAAAATGAAGAAGATGATCTTGATGAAATTGAAGCACTTATGGACAGAAGAATGCAGAGAGGCAAAGGTAAATTACCACTTGTTTGTTTTAATTGAAAATATATTGGACACTTTGCTACAAGATGTACTAACAGAAGAAAAGATGACAGAAGTAATGATAGATCATATGAAAAGAAGTCTGATAGAGGTGATTACAAAAGCTACCAATAATTAGAAAGAAGAGACACCCGAGACTATAAGGACAAAAGAAAGAAGGTCAGTTACCTAGAAAAATGCAAGGATGATGATACTGACACCGAATCTGATGAAGACATTCAAGATGGTGTTTGTGGCTGTAAAAGATGATTCAGATAATGATAAAGAAAGGTGTTAAGGATTTTTATTGTATGAATCACAGTGCTTGAAATGACTACTTGAACACCATGCCTTCTAATATTGATTCAGAGACAAGAAAAGCCTAATTGCTAAGGACTGGATAAGGTCCTTCTTCATTTTTGAGCTCCACATATACTCAGGCAGGTTTTACCTTTTATGATTGTTGTTTACACAGTATGTTATAGTGTGGACACTGATTTACTATGTACCTTTGTTAAACTAACTGATAAATCACCTTGCAAATGACCAAGCATAACCAGATGCAAGATTTAACCATACAAACTTATGGTCTTAAATATAGAAAAAACCAATGATATAAGGATTTTCATCCTTCTTCCTTTTGTAGTAGGAGGGATAACCTAATAATTCGCTCTTCAAGGAATCAACAAACTGAATAGTATCCTACTGATACAAATCCTTATGAGTTCAGCTCATTTTTTCTTAGTAACAAAAGTATTTTGATTATATTGGTTTTGATACCTTGAAATGACTTGGACAATAATGGGTTATCAGAATAATTTCTGGACCAGTGCCTATCCTTTGGGCTACAGAGTCAAATAAACTAAGATCTCATAGAAACAAAATACAGTAAGTTGCCTTACAACCCACATGCAATTCAGATAAGTTGCCTTAAAAATTACCCTGTTACCT
>MU223891.1:197345-232478 GCA_018584345.1 Thuja plicata
CCCTTACCAAAATCTCTTGGCTCATTGTTGGATTCTTGAAGTACTTTGTGGTTGATCTTGCAATCTTCTCTCCTTTGGTTTCGGTAAAATCTTCCATGCATTTCATTTTCTTGGATTAATACTTGTTAAAGCTTTCATTCTTTTCATTCTTCTTACAAAGAAAAATGGTGAGATCCGCCTTTGCGTGGATTTTAAAAACTTGAACAAGGCCTCCAAGAAAGATAATCACCCTCTCCCTTCGTTGGATGAGGTGTTGTAGATAGTGAATGGATCTCAGATGATGTCCTTCTTGGATGGATACTCAGGATATAACCAGGTCATGGTTAAGTATGAAGACCGAGAGAAAATAGTGTTTACCACCAAGTGGGGAACATTTGCATATAGGAGAATGCCCTTTAGTTTGATCAATGTAGGGGCTACATTTCAAAAGGCCATGGACATTGCATTCAAGGGCCTTGTGAATCGGTGCATAATCATCTACATGGATGATTTGACCATCTTTTCCCAGGACAGGCGTGACCATGCCACCCATCTCGCTCAGATTTGCGAGAGACGTCGCCGGTATGGGATATCCCTCAACCCCAAGAAATGCATATTCGGGGTCACCGAGGGGAAGTTGCTCAGACATATCATCTCTGAGAAGGGTATATCCATAGATCCTGATAGAGTCAAAGTGTTGCTAAATTTACAAATGCCTGGCAGCAAGAAAGAGATGCGATCCTTCTTCGGAAAGATCAACTTCGTACGGTGGTTCATCATGGGATTCGCACAAATAGTTAAACCACTCAACAAGATGATGAAGAAGGATACCAGGATTGAGTGGAGTCCTGAAGAAAAGCGGGCATTTTCCTAGATCAAATAGACAATAATGGAAGCGCCTGTCCTGGCTAGTCTGGACTATTCCCTTCTATTTTACATTTACTCTTTTGCTTCGCCGCATTCTGCCGCGGAAGTGTTGACCCAAAAGGTTGAAGGGGAAGAGAGACCAATAGCTTTCATGAGCTCCCCTTTCAAGAATGCTGAGGTCTGATATTCATTGCTAGAAAAACAAGCATTTGCTCTAGTTCACGCCGTGAAGAAATTCTGGCATTATATTCTCTGGAGCAAGGTACATGCTATTATTCTGGACCAGGCCGTTAAGTATCTGCTGATGCAGAGTGAATTGGGTGAGAGATAGGGGAAATGGATGGCCATCCTCCAGGAGTATGACTTAGAAATGCAGCACATGAAGATAGTCCAGGGCTAGGGACTAAGTCGAGCAATGGCAGAAGAGACTCCCTGCATAGAATGTCAAACTTACACAGTGGAGTCCATTACTCAAGACCCGTGGTATACCGATTTGGTATACTTGTTACTAAATAATAAATTCCCGGAGGGGTAACCTCCCCACAAACGCTGCGCCTTGCATTTTAAAAGTGCTCACTTCATGATCAAAAACTTTGTGCTTTATCGCAGAAACTACGAGGGAGTGTACCTCCGGTGCATTGACAAAGACCAAGTTGTGATAGTTATTAATGAATTCCATGGACAGTTTGGAACCGGACATGGCTTAGCTGACGCAACTGCCCATCAAATCCTTCAGGCCGGATACTGTTGGCCCTGTATATTCAAGGACATTTACACTCATGTAAGGAAATGCCATACTTGCCAAATCACAGCGCATCGTGAGCGTAACCTAGCTATGCCTTTACAACCAGTCTACGAGGCTAGACCATTTTCCAAATGGGCATTCAAATTTATCGGGGAAATCAACCCCAACTTGTCTGCCAACCACTGATACATCTTTAGTGCTACTGATTACTGCACTCAGTGGTCTGAAGCTATACCTTGCAAAAACAACACGGCGGACATAGTTATCAAGTTCTTGGAAGAAAACATTGTCACGTGGTTTTGGATGCCCTTTGCTTTGGTATGTGACAATGGTCTGACATTTTCTTCGGCACAGTTACTCGAATGGACCTACAATCAGAAGATCACTTTGAAATTCTCCAGCAACTATTATCCCCAGGGAAATGGCGTTGCTGAATCGACAAACAAAAATCTACTTGAAGTGATCAAACATCTATTAGAATAGAATCCCTGGGATTGGCATCAAAAGTTGAAATTTTCCCTTTGGGCAGATTGCATTCGTGTTAAGGCCGCCCTGGGAACATCCCTGTTCCATCTGGTTTATGGTCAGAACCCTGTATTCCCAATCAACTTACAGATCCTAATTTTATAGTTTATGCAGAAATTTAGCAATAGGGACAACATCGTGGAGGTTCATCTCTTAAATCTGGTGCGGATGGAAGAACAGAGAGATGTAGCCCTTGAGCATTTCATGCGTCATCAAGCAGTGGTAAAATGATGGTTTGACAGAAGAGCCCAATATAAGGCTTTTCAGATCTCAAATCTGGTCCGGTTGTGGGACAAGGCCCAGGAGAAGAAAGGAAAGCATACCAGGTTCCAAAGGCTCTGGCTCGGACCATACCTGATCTCAGAAATCTGTGGGGCAAATAATTATAGCCTTAACACCCTGACTAGAGAACCTGTCGCATTGCCCGTTAATGGACAGTTTCTCAAACACTACTTTGAGTAGGGTAAGTTTGTCCAAAGTTGTATTATGTGTAAAGTCTCCCGCTTGTAAATATTTTCTCTGGGTGCCTCGTGCGAGGTACCCTACCTTGTAAATAGCTTTGTCGATTGTCCTCTGGGGGCAGTCCTCTTTTGTTGTTTTTGTTTTCATTTTCAGTTTTCTTTCCGGGTCCCGGCGTTTTGTTCTGTCTTGCAGGAATTGGAATGCTTCGCATAACTATGGTTTCCAGTATGATGTCTACGACATGGTGAACTTTAGAATCTATCTTTAGCATAGTGGTCAACCCGGTTTCTAGGGTTGTTTCACAGGTTATGGCACATTTTGAGCAATCTCCATTGGGTGTTGTCTCCTGGAGTCTGACAATCAGTGAACACAAGAAATATAAGGAACGAGTAATCAGACACACTAAGGGTAGATCGGTTGTACTAATTGGTTTACCTAGGTCTGAAACTTTAAAGAATTCTTCCCGGGTCTAGAGTTTTATCCCCTCTTCAAACAATCTAAGTATAGGGGGATAGGTGAAAGGAGTACCGCCATTAAAATTAGCTAAGCTTAAGCTTAATGGTGAAAGAAGTACCGCCTTCCTCACCCAGAAATAAATAAAATAACATAAGAGGAAAAGCGGGACAGAACTCTGGTCTCTAGGGGGGAAGTGAACAAATTGATGACTGGTTTGATGTAATTAGTGTCTCTTCTCTATTCCTCCCAGAGGTCATCAGCTTGATTTCTTTCCAAAGCACACATGACACCACTGATGAAGGACTATGGACTGACTCCTATGTGGTTGGATTCTCTCAGATATATTGCTCTTTTCTTGTTAGACGCTTTGGGAAGCGGCTTGTTCCAGTTTTTCTAACCAGAGATTCTATAGTTCTCAAATGCGCTAAGGCATTTGTCCTAGATAGTTGCCATTTTTTATGCCCTGCATCCCCATCCCTACATTTTGTGTGTAAAATGTTGGGTCCCCCTTTTTTGTTTTTGCTTGTGGCTTTGCCTTGTCCTTCTTTCCCTTTTGTTTTCTTTCTCTGGGGTTTTCTTCCCCGGTGTGGTGTTTCATTTGTTTGGTTTTTGCCTTTGAGGCTCTGGTCCTGGAGGTTGTCCTTCGTTGGGAACCAGATTCTGGACTCTGGGATTCTTCACCATGATGTTCTTAAGGACATCATCACGGAGAATCCCCGGGCCCGGGGGTCTGGAGATTGTCATAAGGAGGAGGATTACCTTTTACCATAGGTATAAATAGGGCTTATTTGTCACTTTCACATTTACCGCGATTAAAACCTTCAAGCACTTAGAGCGATTAACAGAGCGATTTTAAAAGCGATTAACAGGGCATTTGCAAAGAGTTAGTAATAATTAACGCTTAGCATTTCCAGTCACTTTCAGGAAATTGTGAGTGCTTCGTGGTGGTGGTAGTGATTGTTTGATGACTAAAGCTATTGCAGAGCTCCTACAGTAACTCTTCCCTTTCCTCCACCTTCTGCATTCTCAAGTTGGTGTTTCTATTTTTTGCCTCTCTGGTTTTCTTCTATTTCATTTGGTTTTGTTTGTCTTGTTTGCTTTGTCATCTATTTCATTTGGTTTTCTATTTTCTGGTTCTACTACCTATTGGTGGGTCGGCTCTCTGCCAGAGGGTTGTCAGCCCTCTATGCAGAGGTGCTCCGTCTGTAAAATGTGTAGATAGTTTTATATATGTCTGTCTTGTTTGGTTTTCTCGCGGGTGTTGTTCCGCATTGTATACTTGTAAATATAGGTGTGTATTTCTATGTAATCTTTGTATATCCCTCCATGTCTTTGTATATATCCCTTGGCTCCATGTATATCCTTCTAGGTGGCTTGACAAGCTGGTCGAGTCACCTGTGTTTCTGGTTTTCCGCCCATGAACTCACTTCGGGGCAGAAAACCACCTGTTTGAAACTCGGCTCTCGGCTGGTTTCAAATAGGTGGTTGCCTCTCTCCTCCATGAAGTCTGTCAGAACCTCATTTATGTCCCATGCACACAATCAATTCCAGCCAAGTGGCTTTCACTTTTTGCGCATTCGAACAGTCGGCTCCGTCGTCATCGCCATAACTTCTATTTAATACCTACGCACGTGGTGCCCACATGGGCTTGATGACTTGCCTTTTTACACGTCCTCACCAATGGTCATTTCTCTGGGCTTCGCGTCTCCTACCATCATCCATCCTGTGTCTTTACCAAGTGTGATAAAAACCCCGGACCCGGATGTTTAATGAAAATCTAAATTTTACGATGTGTTTTGCTTTTCGGTTATCTTTGCATGAAACTAACTTTTCAGGAAAGCAAGCATCACGGTGGTAAGATCTCTGGACCCTGGAATAATTATTTTGATAAATGTGTTTTGATGGTCACTTTGCCTTGCAGATTCCTGGAGTCTATCTTCCAAACATGTCTGAAGCATTGGCATCTTCTCCACCCGGAAGTCCAGAGCTACCTTCCGCAGCAGAAACCAGGGCCACAATAAAATCTAAGATGGAGAAGGCCCTGGAGAAGATGCCCCTGACAATGAAATTTGTGTAGGACAATGTTATCATGGGCTCAAAGATTGAGTCCAAGGTCAAGCCGATAACCGACACCAACTTCAGAACATGGCCGGAGATGCAGGCCTTGGTAAAAATAATGCACATCCAGCGACAGGCTGGAGATCAATTAGCAATCAACGTTGGGAACTCCAGAATCCTCTGGGTAGCTTGTTTCCTGTGCTCCCTGCAATTTCTGGAGCTTATCTTAACACTGGCAACCAACTACAATTCTTCTGTCTGGGCCGTTATGCTCACGGCCGCAGAACCCAAAGGATACCCCACTCCACTGGTGTCCCTCGACCTAGTCACATTCCAGGCAAGCCTGAGAATCCCACAATTTTATAAGGCCTCAATGGTTACAAAGGTTGATGCCTTGACCCAGTTCACATAGCTGGAGGATGCTACCTGGGTATACATGAATACCCATTGGCTTAAGGCCCCAAAGAGGGACCCAAAAAGAATGAAGATAGAGATTCCCCACTCTGAATTCAAGGAGAGCATCCAGATGGGGATGATAGCATTGGCCCGGGTCTTTGGGAAACCCTCCACCCAAGAGTTTTCCAAATGGATGTACTATTTCCTCCTCGGCATATACTATCCACTAAGGGAGGATACTTCGACTGGGCGACAATAATCTCCAACCACGTCAACTCCCAGTTCCAGCAGCTGAACAGGAAGAAGAAGTTCTACATGTCTTCTTACATTTTCTGGGCCCTAGCGCAGCACAGGCCCCATTCCCATGGCCTACTTACTGACGGTGTGCTCAGGATCAGCCTAAGAAAAAAAGCACCATGGGACCATTTCCCACAAGCTCAATGGGAGGCTAGCTTCCCCAGTTTCTGTCGGGTAAACGACGCGTTCATTTACTATCACCTGATTACACCCACCCGGGATGCCGGATACCACCTGTCCTTAGAGGTGATGAACTTGGTCCATAGTTATGGACATTATTATATTCAATTCCAACAACACACATACATTAGGGTCACCGACTTCTCCAGGAAACCCTACTTGTTGCCCAAACATTGTGGGGACAAGATCGTGCTATTGGAGTACTGCAGGCAAATGATGGAGCTGCATGCCCTCTTTTCCCTATAAAAGATCCCCAACATTCCATTCCCAATCACCTATGGGAACTAAATATGCAGTCTGGCCATCACAAAGGAGGCAGACTATGAGCTAAAAAGTTACAACCTGCAGGAGTTTTATCTGGCGCAGAAAAATTTTGATTCGCATGGCAGGATCGCAACGGCACTGCCCCGGGCTTCAGAGCCCCACCATATACACATGGAGGACTTCTGGGTAGATTTCCAGGATGATGTGGAGGTGCAGAGCAGGCACTATGTCAGAATGATAGCTAGCATGATGCATAAACTGAAGCTCCAGAGATTCCCGTTAGACTTCTCAGATGCCTCCCCCACTGCCGATCCTCAGTACAAAGAAAAGGGGATCGATAAAAAGGCTCTTCCACCAGTGAACTAGGCCGCCCAGGAAGGACCCACTATTGAAGACTTCTCTCGAGAGGTGGTCGAGTGAATCCACGCCTATTTCAAAAAGGTGTACCCTGAGTACCTATCGAGCAGCCCAGCCGGCGCCAAAGTTAACCCCGCCGCCAGTACCGAAAATGACTCTAGGGGCCGGGACTTCTTCACAGGGAAAAGATAAGGGAAAAAGAATAGACACGACCCCTTCTGTGCAAGAAGTCCCCATTACAGAGAAAATAAAGCAGTAGGTGGCAGCCTCCCAGCAGATGAGGGAGAAATTAATAACGAGTCTGGGCACCCCACCACTTATGACCGGGCCACTTCGTCCCTCCTCCTCCCCGACATTGGTAGCCTTAATGGTTAAGGAAATGGGGGTGGATCCCCTGGAGGTGGCAGTAATAAGAGATGCAGGGCCACCTCTGGTTACCCGGAGAAAGAAAAAGCTCAGCAAAAAGCCTAAGGCAGAGCTGGAGCAGGGGACATCCCAACCCCAACAAGTGGAAATCCTTTCTTCCAGTTCCCCGGAGCTGGAGAAGGAAACTGAGCCTGCACAAGTCCCGGCTAGTCCCCGTCCATAAGAAGAATTTGATGATGTATTTTCTACCGACGAGTTCAGGAAATTATAGGGGGACAATACCCAAACAAAGACAAAGGTCCTAGGGGCAGAACAAGAGGCTGCAGAGCAAGAAGATATTGAACAAGAGCCTGCACAAGGACAAGAGAAATAGGTAGAAGAAAAAGAGCCAGAACCAGAGATTACCTCCAGGGCTCAAATGATGCATGGTCCAGGAGTGGACCAACAAAAGCAAGATGAACAAATGGCATCCGCTGGGGGAACCGAACCTTCAAAAATAACCATAACCCTAGTCGCCACATTCCAAGGGCCACTCCCAGGGGCAACCTTTGGGCAGGTGATCACAGTGGCCCAAACTCTAAATCTCAGCCCGACACCTCCCCTACTGCCAAAAGAAGTGCCAACAGAGGAAGAAGCCCTGTAGAAGAAGAACAACAACAAGAAGAGCAGCTTGAAGAAGAAATCCCCGAGGAAGCCTACCAGAGTCTAGACCCAGTAATAGACATAGAGGACAAGGCTAAGGAGATGGAGGTTGAAGAGAATATTGCTGCAGAAAAAGTTGAGGTAGGGAGAGGAACGAACGAGGTTCACACCACTGAAGAACAACAGCCACAAAACACTGGGGAAGAATCAAGAGAACAAATTCTGGCAGGAAGGCCACCCCTACCACCTCAATGGATGATAGAGAGAAGGAAAAGGAAAGCTTAGTCTGCTCCAGTGAATCCTCTCTCCCTAGCCGAAATGATGGCCCAAGTCTAGGCCCAGCCAAAGGTCAAGAAAGCTCAGACAGTTCATACTCTTCAAACTGGGCCGGGCGGAGAAATAGTTATCGTTGTGGCAACACCTCCCCCAGACACCGATGAAGCAACTGTGGACCTCGGAGACTACAATGTTGCAGAGGTATCACTAGGTAAAAGGGGAAAGCAAGGTGAGGTAGACTTTCTTAAGGAGGCCGCAAGGGCAGTGGAGGCCCGATATGAGAAAGAGGCCCAGAGGATCAAAGATGAAAAGGAAAAGAATGCAAACCTTATGGGGTTGCTTACTGAGCTAGCTCGACCCATCAATGCTGCTCCTCCAGAGGCCTCCACCTTAGAAGAGCTACCGCAGAGTGACATAGACTCCCTGCGAGTGATGAAAAAGAAAGCCCAGGTAGTGGATGAGTGGGTCACCCTGCAGATAGGAAACACCCAGCGTTTCCTGGTGTCCACCCTCCCAGATTTATACACGGCCCGGCAGGTCATTCATCAAGCAAAAACTCTTATTGAGCTGTGGGAGGGTTACGCTGAGAATTATCAAGCATGGAAGGTGGAGCTTGAAGAGCTCCTTACCTTAGGAGAGGATATGATTTCTAAATCCGAAATTCTGGGTGATGATTCATTTGATTTTTTAAGAACCCAGCACTCCAGACTTGACCTCACATTGGAGGTAACCAAGAAACTGGTAGGGTCCTTACAAGATAAGGTAAATGCGGTGAAGTATTCTTCCAATTTATACAAGTCTTTCATAATAAAGACTTCTGGGGCTGATCCCCTTAGCACAGATACATGTACCCCCGAAGATTCAGTTTTGGGGAGTTTTGATGAAATAATGAAGTCCCGGTATCAATCTCCTGAGGGGATAGATGGGGCCCAAATGGCAAAATTAACCCGCATGATACTTAGTGGTCATGACACGGTGAGAATGGCTGATGAATTTAAAGAAAATGTTCCAGACCTAGGGGAATAAGTTGAAGTGGCCAAGAAGAGAAGGGCCAGCCTGAAAGATATAGATGAAGATGGCATATCCCACCTCCTCTAGGCTTTTAATGACAATAAGAAACCTTGAGCTTTGTCCGGAGGCCGGGGAGAACTCAAGTGTTGGGTATTCTTTATTCTTTTTGGAATGAAAGTTCCCAGATCCCAGAGTCTCAGATCCAAAATTTTGTATTTTTTCAAGTGATCCGTGTCCCGGTCCCCGAGGCCGACTAGTCACTTTCAGAAGCGGTTAATAAAGGCTGTCAGAAGGTGGTTGGCCACATCAAGGAGGCGTCGACTCAGCGGTTGGTTTCTGACAGGGTGGTCTTCTCAAGGCACCACTCAAGGGTACACTTGGCACATTGGAGACAGGGCACCGCATTTCCCATTTATGAGGCATGTAGCCTCGATCCCTGGGGGACCTACTTTCTTCTTTCTGCTTTCTGGCTCTCTTCTTGAGGCCGATTCTTCCACTGTATATTCTTTTCTTATTCTTTTGACATGGCAGACCTATTCTATCTCCAGGTTTTTTGTAGGGTGGTGCAGGTAGTACCAGCCCCCAGATATTGTATTTTATTGAAAATGATGTAAAATAGGGTTAGGGTTAGAAGAGTTGTATAAATAGCCAAACCGGCCCATTTCCAAGGGTCGGTGAAATTGATGATTTTTTTGTCCATAGTAATAGAAAGGCAATTTGTCATCCTAAGTTGCAGAGCTCAATGCTCCATTGTTCTGGTTTTATATAGTCAAATGCTCCCCTGGAGCCACCATTGTATCACGCACCAGTGCTTGCTGGAAGGAACATTAATAAAGAAGGAAGAATTCTTGGCAATGATGTTGTTGGCATTCCTGCTTTTGAGTTAATGGTATTTCATGTTTTAATGTTCTTTATGTCTTCTACTCTAATATGTTAAAGTAGATTAATGACCTCTTTACTCCCGCTACTGATAAAATGCTAGCTGATGGTTATGTATTTCTTCGGTATTTAGTGTAGTCTATCAGAGTATTATTGATGTTCCGGACATTTCAACATGACTATAGTTAGATGAAATGTTTCTAACCCTGTAGGATCTTTTTCATTTTATTTGTTAAGTGTAGAATGCTAGGGAAAACCTTACTATATTGAATCCCCGGAGGTAATGAGTTGAAGAAACCAGCTATCCCCCTCGAAAACAATCACTTCTCCCAACTGAGCCCCGCACCGTCGTGACCCGACACCCAGTGCTTGAAGGCTTGGAGAATTTATTTTCCCTAGACAACCTTTGCAGGTGGAGTTGGCCGGTATCCCCAGAAATCGGTGACAACTTATGTTTGTTGGCGGACCCGGTCAGCAAAACCCCGTCAACACAATGTAGAGCTCTTAAGCAACAAATCACTACACCCGAGCATCAGACTGCAAATACCAATGGTCAGGACAATGATCAAAATAATGTGCAAGGTGATGAAGAACAAAATGAAGGAAAAAATGATGATCAAACTGATAGACAAAGAGTTGTACGTAAGAAAGAACCATCCAGAGATCCGGATCATAGGAGATAAGAAAACTAGTACAAGAATAAGAAGTAAATCTCTAAACTCAAGCTGTCTAATTTGTGAGTTTGAGCAAAAATCTATCAATGCTACACTTGATAATGAAGAATGGATAAGTGCTATGAATGGTGAGATTGAGAAGATTGAGGAAAACAAAACATGGTCACTTGTGCCAAGACCAGATGACAAGAATGTCATTGGTACAAAATGGATATTCAAAAATAAGCTGAATGAGAATGGAGAAGTCACAAGGAATAAAGTAAGACTAGTATGCAAGGCGTATGCACAAGAAGAAGGAATTGACTATGGAGAGACCTTTCCACCCATTGCTAAGCTAGAAGGAGTAAGAATATTACTTTCTTATGTTGTATATAAAGGATTCAAGGTATATCAAATGGATGTCAAGTCTGCATTCTTGAATGGAATACTTGAAGAAGAGGTATACATCGAACAACCAGAAGGGTTTGTTGATCTAGACAAGAGGGACATGGTATGTAGACTTCACAAAGCTTTGTATGGATTAAAACAAGCACCATGAGCCTAGTATGAATGAATTCATTCCTATCTTATAAGTATTGGATTTGTAAGGACTAGTGAAAATAATAATCTTTATTTGAAGGACAATACTGATGCTAACACTTTGATTACTAAAATATTTGTTGATGACATCATATTTGGAGGCAATGATATGCTATGCAAATCATTTGCTAGTGAGATGAGAAAAGAGTTTGAGATGTCTATGTTTGGAGAGATCAAGTTCTTTCTTAGTCTACAAATCATTCAACAAAGTGAAGGTATTTTCATTACACAGTCAAAATACATTAAAGAGGTCCTGAAAATATTCAAGATGGAAGAATCCAAACGAATTGGAACATCGATAGCTACTAGATGTAAGTTGAAAAAGGAGGACAAGACAATAGAGGTAAATCAGAATTTGTACAGATCAATGATTGGAAAACTCATGTATGTTGTACACACTAGACTAGATATTGCACATGTAGTAAGAATAGTTGCTAGATTTTCTACTAACCCCAGGGAATCACATATGACTACTGTGAAAAGAATTTTAAGATATCTGAAGAATACTGAGGAATATGGCTTATGGTATAGAAGAGAAGGAAAATTTGAACTAAAGGTGTTTACCAACGCTGATTGGGATGGAAATCTTTATGACCAAAAGAGCACAATTGGAGGAGCATTCTTCATGGGTGACAGACTTGTCACATGGATAAGCAAGAAACAAGGATGCATCTCACAATCTACTACAGAAGCAAAGTATGTTGTTGCTGCTACAAATTTCTCAAATATTGCATGAATCAACCAGTTACTAGAAGGTATGCATATGAAGATCCTAGAACTAGTAATTATCTACTGTGATAATACAAGTGCAATTAACATTTCCAAAAATCCAGTCATGCATACTAAAATAAAGCATATTGAAATCAAGTATCATTATTTAAGAAAACAAGTTCAAGTAAAAGAGGTGATACTTGAGTATGTGCAATCAAAAGAACAATTGGTCGATATCTTCAGCAAGCCACTGCCCAAGCATGCATTTGAGTACTTGAGGAAGAGACTAGGGGTCAAACCCTTGTCTACCAGTCAGTAAAATGACTGAAGGCTGCATCAGCCTACACATAATTGGAATATCAGTAATGTTGATGCAAGCAAAGAGATGAGCTTCAAAGCTACATCTATATACAGACAAGTATATATCAGCACCAAGCACCAGAGCATATTCACATATTGTTGATGGAGAAGGGAAATTTAAGGAATATATTATGCATGGAGAAAAATGAGTGATTGACATGACTGTCAGATATTTGTAAAATATTTGTTTGGCATTGCTGTCAAAGGGAGAGAAATTATCCATATTATCACACATTCTTCTAAAAAGGGAGAAAAAGTATCGATTAGCACTTACTCCAATAGGGAGAGATTATAATCTTACAGAGAGAAATTGTATGAAAAGATTATACAAAGGGAGAGTTGCTGACAAGAGAAAAAGATGTCAAAAGAGAAAGAATAGTCAAGGGAGAGAAATTGAAACAAGGAAAGAACATAACACATCAGAAAAAGAAAGCTATGAAGAGCTGTAAGAATCAAATCTAAGCTTAAATAGAGCTTACAGATGGTCAGACATTTTTATCGGTTATTATAACAAAAATATTGGTATTCGATGAATCTCAACTATTGTATTTCATATTATATTAGAAATAGTATAGTATGATAATATAGTATAATTCCATCAATGCCAAAGGGAGAGATTGATGACATGTAACTGATTGTGTTTGACAATGTTAAGTTGAAGATAATGCAAGGCATTAAATCAGTTAATGTATTGTATTTTCATTGATGCCAACCTAATATAATCTATATGGTCATGTACATAATACTAAATACTTCAGAGAACCAAAGGAACCAAGGATATGCTATTAGTAATGCATACAAATCAAGTATTCACTAAGTGACAAACAACACCGACGAAGTCCACCTGACAGACAAAGAAAAAGAACAAAGTCACAGTGATACCCGACAAGGAAATGCACAATACTACCGATGAGAAGAGTCATAGTGTTGCCTGACAAGAAAAGAAAAGAGTAACCTGGCGGAAGAAAATATAGTATTTCCCAACGGACAGAGATCACAAAGCTAACTGGAGTCTCACCGAGGTAACTGTTAGTTGTCACTGAAAACTAACTGTAAAGGTGACCAATGGGATAGAGAGTTCAGAAAATGACAAAATATCTAGCTGGCAGAGCTAAATATAGACTTAATTGGTTGTCTACTTTGTTTTATTTGACCAAAGATAAGTGATTGATTTAAAGCTAATTTGTACAGTTGGAAAGAAGATATCTATGAGACAAATCATGAGTTATTCTTTAAATCTAATTAGATGGATTTTTTTTCACGCCAAGAATAAAAAATCAAGAATCAAGAAACAATGAATATCATGTCTATATAAGAGACAAGCTTAATTCATTTATAAAGGGGATTAAGGGGAGTGAATAGAAACATGATGCTGAAGAAAAACTAATGAAGAACAAATTCATGCAGTGTTGATCAAACAAGCTGAAGGAGAGCTAAGGAATTCTACAGATACCGACGAACAGTGAGCACAACATCACAGAGAAGAAAGTATGGAGCACAAAGGATTGAATTGATACATTGGTCAGAAAGGTAATGTACTTAAATAGATCTAAAAATCTGCAATTCAAAGTTGCAATATGAACAAGTCATAATGTTTTAGTTTAACTATTGAAGCATCGAGTCTCTTAACAAAGTAGGACTTAACAGTCTTCTATATATTGAGGTACATATCAAGGAGTGCCAAAAAGGTTGATTCATGAAAGTAGCATTGGATATGCCCAATGCCTATTGACAGTCTAAGAGAGAGGTTGATTCAAGGATGGCAGCATTAGATTCCTGATACTAAGTGACAATCTCTATGTATAAAATCCTCTAACAAGGTCACACCTAACAGTGTGTTTGTAACCTTTAACAAGGTTGGCTCTTAACATAGCTCACTTCAGAAGAGTAAAAATTTGGGGTATCGGTCCCAGTGGGTTTTTCCCTTAACAGGGTTTCCACGTTAAAAATCCATGTGTTATGTGTGTATGATTCATTTCTTTACTATTTTGTATCTTACATATAATTAATTCTGGATTAATTGGTATACTCTGCTTATTTACTAAGTTTTGGTAAATAGTTATACTGCTTATCGCTAATCAAGAAAGAATAAGGATTGACAGAGAAAACCAACAGACAGTTAATAATTATTAGTGTTTCATGGCATGCATCTTGTAGGGACATAATAATCTGAGGTTTATTTATTAGTGGTTAAAGTTTGAAGGATAAATTTTTGAGGCCACTAATTCACCCCCCCGCCCTCTCAGTTATTACTAATAGATATGGGATAACTTTCTTATTATTTTTAATATAGAATGGGTTTTCCCTGAAAATTTGAAGGGTCTTTTTAATTCTTGGATTTACCATTCAAAAAATTGATACTGTAAGTCAAGTTTGGAAATTTTCTCTTCCCCATATTTGTTGGGGAATCTAGAGAGAAAGGAATGATAGAGTTTTTAGGATTAAAGAGACAACTGCCAAAGAGGTTTTTTACAAGGTAAAGATAGTTATTAAAGAAAATGCAGTTTTAAAGGAGAGAATTATTGAACCAATCTTGGAGGAGGATATTGCCTTTCTTCAAAAATGGAAGCTAAAAGGGAATTTTAGGAAGTAGGATAACAAAATTACTAGAGCTAATGCTAGGTGGGATTGCCCACCTAGAGGGTCGATGAAAGTCAACTTTGATGGGTCCTTGAAAGGCAACCTAGGGGTAGTGGGATGCAGGATTGTCATTAGGGATGAGAATGACATTTGTAAGGGTATCAAAGCTGTCCCTAGTGGTTTTTAGACAAACCATCTTGCTGAGGCCACTGCTACCCCTTCATGCTCTCATCATGGCTAAGGAAAAAGCATGCAGGAAAATTTGGATTGAAGGTGACTCTCTCAACATTGTTAAATGCTTGAATTCTCTTACCCCTGCTTCGTGGTCAATTTACAATATTATTCAAAAGGCTAAAGCCTTAATTCATTCTTTTGATAATTGCATGGTGACACATAACTACCGATAAACCAATGGGGTGGTTGATTGGGCTGCCAACATGGATTGTAAAATGGAGGCGGTGACTCAATGGGGAGGTGATGTTGACATGCCAGCTCAAGTGCAGTTAATGATGAATAATGAATGTTTGTGAAGCAATCAAAAAAGTGATCATAAATGGTAATTTTTAATTATTGGTTTATGGTAGAAGTGACATGTCATCATTACCAGGTAAGGAGAATGTACTTAGTGGTAATTATTTGATCAAAGTGGCACATTTTATGGGTGCACTTCTTTTTTATGAAAGAGAGGTGAGATATTTCAAATAGCATTTGCAAAGTCATCGACAGAGAAAATAATCTGAAATAGAGAGTAGATATGGGAGGTAACAAGAAGTGAGTGGAACCTGCAAATTGTGATGAATGGCATGAAAGGGAAGATGTGTGGAAAATATTGGTGGTGGGAGGTTTGGTGGTTTTCCTGGAGAGGCTTCATGGGTGCAACTCCACTATCACAAGAATCTTCTTGAAGACCTGGAAAAATGGGAAGGTCATGGTTGGCAACTAGTATATGGAAGTCACTGAGGAGGTTATTATGGAGGCGACTGGTATGGGGACAGAAGGGCTTAAATTTTACAAAGATAGGCTTATCTTGGACAAGGCGTGGGAGAAGTTTCCTGAGGAAGATAAGGAAAGAGCTTGGCTAGTGAAGGTGGGTACCTCTTATCATGACCCTATGTGTATTTCCAGACCCTGGAAATATGTTATGTTCATTCTCATCAGCTACATCACTCTAGATGGTAGATTCACTAGGTCCTATGAGAACCACTTCATGCTTCTTAACCACTTCAGACACAAAATAAAGGTTATTTTGCCTTTCTACCTTCTCAGCTCTCTTTATTTCACCATACTAGCATGTAGACAAAACGTAAGGAGGATCACGCCTCACACTAGGGGCTTATGGTGTTAGTTTATGAAGTTCTTAAGTCCAAGAAGGTGGAGAGACCTCTGGTTAAATGGACACAGAAAGATGAGGAAGACACAAAAGGAGATGAGGAGGAAAGTATGTATGAAGAAGAAATAGAGGATGAGGGAGAGGAGAAAAAAGGGTATAAAACCCCTAAGAAGGGAATAAAAGGGGTCTTCTTCCTTGAAAAATCCTGAAAAAAACCCACATCAAAATCTCAGATACTGAGAAGGATACAGAGGATGAGAGCTCTGAGGACAGTGACAAAAAAAATAAAAAAGGGTAAAATTAACCCTAAGGCTAAGAAGATGACTCCAATGGAGGAAACAAAGACTGAAAAGGAGACCAAGGATGAATATAAGGGGACTAAACCCAAAATTGGGGTTAAGAAAAGAAAGAGGGAAGATATCAAAACCCACAAAGGGAAAAATCCCAGCAAGCAAAAAATCATGCTTTCCTCGGATGAGGAGGAAGACAAGGAGAAGGATGAGGGTAAGTACGATACTAACCCCACTGAGAGAATAGAGAATAAAGAACTGAACGAGGAAGAAATGGTGAAGGAGGATTCTGGGAAGGGCCTCAAAAATAAAAACATTGGGAAGGAGGAAACCCATCACAATGACGACACAAGTAATACTTTTTAGCCTGAGGATTTAGACCATGGTAAAGCATGCATTACTAATTTTGTTGGTCTAATTAGCAAAATGTTAGGAGATAATGTTGACCTGAAGAATCAAATTGAGGGTATGAGGGGGGAAATGAATATTTTAAAATGTGTTGGTATTGGGGAGAAATCTGTGGCTGAGTGTCTAGGGGAAATGAAAGAGGTTGTTGGAAATTCAGAAGCACATGTTGATTTGGTGAATAGAGTTAGCAATCTAGAAAAGAAGTTCAAGGATTTTGAGGACAGAGCTGCTGAATATGATAGTGTAAGGCAGATAAAGAACCTAAAAGCCAAGGTGGACAAGCAGGGGGACACTGTTTGTAAGATTGGGGATCAATCTCTGAAGAGTCTAAAATATTATACAGGGTAGGCCAAGAGCTTAATGGAGAAGTTGGAGCAGGATACTGGCGACCATATTGTCAAGGATCTGGCTGGCCCGGGAACCCACACTAGGGCTAGCACCAAAAAGGAAAGACCAAGAGATGAAAAAGAGAAGGACAAAGGTGACCTAAAAAATACTTTCAATCAGATGGAGGTTATGGTGATTCAGGCCCAGGATATGTTTGATGGCATGTAGCTATCTTTTCCTAGGCCCTCCCCTTTTTTGTGATGTCCCTATTTATTATGTTTATCTTTGGGACTATTGCTAGCTAGTCTGTCTACTAGATTTTTTTGTCGGCTATCTTTTTTTGTGCCTCGGCACAGTTGTTGTTGTTGTACTTTCTCTGAATATTTTTATAAATCTATTTAAAGGTTTCAGGTACTTGTAAAACCTATTTTTACTTAATCAAAACAAAAAGAGAAGGGTAACGCAAGCATGGTTCCCATATTTTATTAAGAGAAAACACACCAAGGTTGGAGTGTATATCCCAGAATACAAATGTGATAGTATACACTTATGGCTGACAAGCCATAAAGTCTTGTTATAAAAAATTAAAACCTCTACAAATTTACAAAAATTTCCTAACTCATTGAATAAGATTCCAATGTTCCAACCTCTTTTTATAGAACATGCCTCCTTAGTTTTATAGAACAACCTTCGACAACTTTGATCATATAATGATAACAATTTGTTACAATTGATCGACATACCAAAAAACTAGGCATGAATTGCTTAATCTCTCATTTTTTGGACATGTGTGTCCTTCTTATTGGCTATTCATAGCATGTTCTCCAATTTAGGTTGAAAGAATAAACGGTGATGACTCAATCAAGAATAACCATCATTTCATGAGCTAATAGAAAGATGTGTGTTGGATAACTATTGAAAGTACTATTAGCCACAAGAGTTTCTATGCGGTGGCATAATCCTCAAATATGCATTGGTGGGTACCCATGAGTGCGGGTGTCTGTGAGGAAACACATTGTGCTGGCATAGTTTGAAGGGGAGAATGCCTTTTTAGAGTAGCTTGAAATCCCTACCAATTGACATGTATCTACCCCCATTGAGAGAATTGGTAATGTATACATTGATAATCCAACACTGGGGTCGAAAATGGAATAAAATTTGATGCATCTTGATCTATACATGTCAATTGAGGGCATCAACTTGTGAAAGCTGTCCGAGCAATATGTCATCAAGGGGTGAAAGTCGTGAGTTGAGTGAGTATGAATGCAACTATGAAAGTAAAAATATTACAATCCAAAATAGCTCTAGTGAAAGGAACAATAGTAATAATAATAATTCCAGAAATTAAACTCACAACTCTAAAGAAAACTACTCTGAGAATTAAAAAGGAATATAAAGCATGAATACTTAATCTAGAAAATAATGTTACGAGAAATAAAAAACATACCACACTCGCAAACTAGACATAAATGATAGTTAATAAATAACATAAATAAACATACATTTAATCTAATATAAATCACCATACATCCCTAGAAGTGGATCCTACCTCCTCAGTACACCTGCTGATGGAACATGAACAACTTTCTACTTTATTACGATCAGAAGAATACTATTTATTAATTCAAAAATATTTTAAAATATGCATACAATATTCTGCTACAAAAAATCCACGTACACAAACCTATGTATATATCAATATATCTTTCCCCCCAGTCTATGTACATAGATTTAGAAGATATACAATTTCAAGCTATAAGCTATGGTCAATAATAGATAGTTTTTTTAGGCACACAATAAAAAAATTAGAGACTAATGATTTACCTAAAACCATGACTCCTATCCACATATTAAAACATAATTTGTTACACCTATATATGGGAAATGATATAATTTTGTTTGTCTTTACATAGTTGCCCATATAATAAAAATGTGTTTATTATAACAGGAGATGAAATAGGGGATGACCATCTTTCGACCCTTCTCCTCGAATGGATCTGAAATACATTTCAAACACATAAGGACTCCCATAAAAATAAATGCTCTCTAGAAATGAATAATAGTTCAAAAGAAAAAAAAGGAGATACATGGATTTTGATTTCCTCAAACAATAATCCTCATCACAAATTAGTTCAACTTATAGTGTTGTGGTGGTCATAAAAAGAGAATCATGTGGTCACAAATTGTTCTGTTATAACAACAAACACAAATAGGCAATATTGAGAAGTTTAGTTTTCTCCAAAATGACTGAAAATATCCACTTAGGTTGCTCTTTTATTGCTAAGATTTGGCACATCATCAGAAAATAATAGATGTCATCTTGGAGGTTGACATCATATGATGATGAAATATTGCTGGGTAAAAATTAATATGCTGAAATTCCTGACCAAAAAGTGACAAGAAGCTCTGAAACCTTAAATATGCATGCTGAAAGATATACTTTTCATGTCTTGAAATAACAATGCTTATCATTATATACAATCAATAGTTAAATCTCATATATTAATCTCAAAATAATATTAATTACTTCTTATAAATATGTATTCATATTCAACAAAAAGGTGATAAAATGGTATGGTATTGGATTGGAAATGGAATAGTGGGATGGGTATGAGGGCTAATAAAATAGGCTAAAATATAGCATAGAATTAGACATAAATAGATGTCATCAGACATGCTTCAGGAGAGGCTTTCACATTCATGTGGCCAAATCATGAAATTGGAGGTGGTGAGGCCGACAAGTGTAGAAGGAGTCTACACCAACCATGATTTTTCCTTTTTTCTATTAGGGTTTCAAGCTTCTCTATCATGTCATTCCTTCCAACCTTCCCCCACTCCACCATTATATATTTAAAATTTTTATACATGTATTTATTTTCATTCTTTTTGTTTGACCCTTGATACCCTAGCCTATTCTAATATCTTAAATTGTAAGCATCTAATTCGTGTACAATTTCATGATTATTTACTGCCCACCTTAGTCTATTTTTGTAATAGGAATTGATGTAGGACTTAATGGATACCTAAGGTCAAATATAGGTCCTTTATTATTTCAATCTTCTTTAAAATCAATGTAAGCACTTATTTATAATTTTTCTCCTCTATTTCCTCTAATCACATAATTTATTTCATCACCAAGGACCTATAATACCATTTGTGGCCTTCGTGTTCTATCTTGACCTCAAAATCAAATGTGCCTCTTATTACAACATTTAACCTATCTCCTCAACCTCCCATTTAAATTTTTGCTCACTCTCCTTGGTAAAAAAATGCCCATGGCTTCTTGTTCCCAGGAACAAAATGCCAAGGGCATTTTGTTTCCCAAGATTTGTGCTAAAATTGGAACCGGGGTCTGTCTCAGTGATTTAGTGGAATACAAAGACTTGCAACTTGCATGCTTGAGTTTTAACCCCTTAGATATTGCGAGAGGTATAAAAACACCATATTTATCCTCGTTTTGGTAACCATGATCAATATTATTAATAATTTACATTCATGATCAAGAAATCAAGTCCAAGAAATGAAGGCCTAGAAAAGGAGTTGTCTATCATGGAAGGAGATACATATACATTCATCCAAGTCTTCTTTCTTCTTCTCAATCAAGAATTATGTAAAACTAAAACATCCATCATATAAAGGTTTTTTATTTCATTATTTAGTTTTGGGTTTTTTAGTTAATTCAAAGCTATTGTATCAACATATTTGATCACATTCAAAGAAACATTTACATGGCCAAGGTACGCCATATTCCATTTTTCAGATCTAGCCTCTGCTATATGACAAAACACTTTTATTTCTTTCATTTTATTTCAAGGTTGATTACAAATAAGGGTTTTAATAAGGAAACCCCCTCTATCCAACCTTCTTCCCTATTTTTTTGTGTGTAGGTACACATGGCATAGCTGTTGGAACTTGATCTAGCAAATGTAGGATTTTCCAAGAGGTTTGCAATTGGAATCGAGAAAAATCCATACGAATAAAATTTCCTAGGCTTCTTGTTTCCAAGAAAAAAAAAACTAGGGTATTTTGTACCCTACAAATCCACTTCAAATTCAATTTACAGGTCTATACAACTCTCATCTCTATTTCAGGTCACTGTAGCTTCCTGTCTATTTTTCATCAGTCAGTCTTTGTTGAAACTATCAATATTTTCTTATTTAGCCTCCTATAGTATATCATCATATCATTTCCCTCTAAGTCATCTCAATCAATTCATTATTATAAAGGATTATTGACTCATTCAACGCTTAGGTCCTATTTATGCCTTTTGGATCATTTTTCTTCTGATTGTGCATTAGGGAAAGGAGGAGCAATCTATACCTTTCTTACCTTTTCTTATTGTACATTTTGGTGAACTTGACTCATAAAATTTCCACTTTTGATTTGGTGTTTAGAATTGATTTGTATGCATTTCATTATTAATTTTTATACATTTAGTATTTATTTTTCATTCATTGGTAAAAAAGACATATAAATTACATATTGGTTTCATAGATCTAGTTCATTGTTGCATTGCACTTTCCAGTTAAAAATAATAAAATCCAAAAAAATTTCTTTTCATGCATTGTTATGTGTTTTTAGAGTAGTCCCTTTTTTTTTTTACATTACATTAGCTTATTGCATTGTAAAATGTATGGTTTCCTTGTACAAATCTTTACTACTTTTGATGATCCATTTGGTAGTGAAGACTTAGATACGATGGATAAAGTCCTTGATTATTTCATCTCTACTAAGACTTCCTCTCAATCCCCTAAACTATATTTGTTTTCCAAAAGTTGATTAATGTGATAGAGGATTTTAGGGTATACAATAATCCCCTTTATGAACCTCTCAATGATTCCTCTCCCAAATATTCTCTCCATCATGAGAAAGTATTAATGCAATAACATACTTTTAACACTTCCCTTAATGATCTCTCTCATTGGTATGAACCATTGGAGAATGACGTTGATTATTCTCTTGATATGTAACTACTTTGTGAGATTATTTTGATGCAAAAGGATGATATTGTGGAGGAAGAGGGTGACATATATCCTAATTCCTTAAATGACACTTCCCCTCTATCCATTTCAATAATCCTACTCTATATATGAAGCATTCTTGAGTTGTGTTTGTCCTCCTAATTTTTTTAATGAAAATAACTTAGAAGTAGAGGATGATATCCTTGATGCTCTCTCTTTTCCAAATGAATCTTTTTAGAATAAAAAAACTAATAAAGTAAATACCATTCAATATATCCCCAAAATAAACCTAGTGATTGTTGTAAAAGGTTCTAACAACTCAATTATCATGCAGTACCATGTACACATAAAAATAATACTAAAGAGGATAATATCCTTGATGTACCTTATAAAAATGCAATATTAGCATATAAGGATCCTATATAATTCAAAAATATTCATATGCAATCTGCACATCCTTCTTCAATTATTTCTTGAATAAACAAGCACAACATCAACTCTTGAAGATGATGATTAAGGAACTTTAGAGTTCACATCGACCTTCTATCGTAAAAACAAAATCCTTTAATTCGAGACTCAAAGACCTTATTTTGACACATGTATGGTTACTAATTGGGCCTCTTTAAATTTCAATCCAATCCCACCTAGAAGAGACCCTTATCTTTTTAACATTCCAAATATTGACTATGGATATGGTAAATGATGTGTGCAACAAAGCATTGAAACCCATGAGAAATTTACATCACATTTTTCCAAAGAAACTCTAGGTTTTCAACCTTTGGATTTGTCCAATAAATCTATAAATTCTTCTCCTAATTTATCATCACAAAAAAAAAAAAAAAATTGTTTGAGCTTTTGAATTCCAACTTAGTTACTCTTCCTTTGAAAAAAAAACAAAAAAATAGAAAAAACAAACAATACAATTCTTCTATTTGTATGCCTCATCAAATTCCTGGTCGTAAAACTAATTAATGTTATGATTTGAAATGTAAAAATCAAGAATTCATTGAATTTCATATGATTCAAATGACATGTAACAATGAATGACACCTTTTTCATGATCATTCTAAATAACATTTAAGTTTGTATTATGTTTATCCTCGCTATGTGACATTGCTAGCCTATCCTTTGGGGGCTCAATGTCATTGATGGAGGTGCAATTTTAAGTGCAATCATACTTTGCAAGAAACATAATAATCCTTATTATTTCTTGTCTCCAAAGTTGGGTGGAAAGGGTACTATTTCACTCCTCTATCCCAAGGACCCATTTTCTCCCTTTGTTGAGTTGTGTCTTTTATAACACGATATCCTTTATTGCATAGAATTATTTGTTTACATAAGTATCTTCTATTTTTTAAGGAGATTTACATCCTAAGTTTAGAACCTTTTATTTTCTTGAAATCACATGTGTATTATAAATGACATTTCAATTGGGGTGTATAATGTGTTTTCCTTTTCCAAGTATTTCCTTACCTAGCAATAGGGAAGGTTTGTATACTTGATTTCCCTTCCTAATTTTCTCTTCCTTTCCAAAAGACCCAATCTCCATTTGTTGACTTTTTCCTTTTATAATATGATTTATTTTCTTGCATTGATTTGTTTGTTTTACGTAAGGGTCTTCTCTATTTCAAGATATTTACATACTGATTTGGAACCTTATGCTTTATTGAAATCTCATGTCTATTATAAAAGATCTATCACTTAGGGTATATAATGGGTTATCTTTTCCTTGCCTTCATCCTTGGAGGGAAAGGCTTCATTTCTTAATCTATTACAACTTTATAAGAATTGAATTTCTCTCATTTATGTGGTATTTATTTATTATGTCATATCCTTTCTTGCATGCAAATTTTTTGTTTTGATTAAGTAAAATTAGGTTTTGAAAGGACCCGAAACCTTTTACAAAGTTTACATGGAGATTGTTTGTTTACATAAGGATCTTCTCATTTTTAGGATATTTGCATCCTGAGTTACAACATTTTCCTTGCTTGGAAATCACATGTCTATCCTAAAAAAATACCATTAATTAGGGGATTAGAGTATGTTATCCTTCATCAAAAATCCCCTTTTCACCTATAGCAATAGGGGGATTAAAAAGGGCGCGTTATTGTTCTCCTCTCGCTCTTTGTCTTAAAGATGTTACCTTTTCTCAAGAACTCCTCTTGAAGGTAGGTTTCTTGTAACCAAGATCTCTTTGTTTCAAGGGTCTCTTACCGCTTGTGGAGATCCTTTCATGATTACCTATTCCTTGACTAACAATATTTTTCACTCCTTGCTAAGTTTTTGGCATACATTGTTATTTTAAGGATATCTCCTTGTTGTTGGAAGTAGATATCCTTGTTCTCTTTTCCTTATGATGCCACCATAGTTCTTTGTCTCCATCATAAGGAAGGGGGCATACATATGGTGTACTTGTATATTATGAAGCTTTTATTGGTCCTTTGATCGACTAGTTTTATGGATCAACACAGAGACTATGCTTTCCGTAAGACTGATCCCGTAAGCTCCCCGTGTGCAAAGTTTTTGTAAGCTGCCCCATGCGCAAAATTTCAAAGACGCCCTTTGTGAAAAAATTTCAAGGTATAATTGAATAGAATAATGCAACTTACTGGACCATAAATAATCCTTCTCTCTATCTTTGGAATAAGTGGAACTATCATAACACATCTTTGTAGCCATTCTACTCTTTCCTCTTCTTCCTCTCCCATTGATCACCTAAAATAACACAACTTGCTAGATTATTGGATTTATAATTCATCTCTCTTATTTCCATGCTCTCATATCTTTTATAGAAAGTTAGATCATGGAGTTTTTTTCATCCTTGGTGTATCCTCTTGCCCTTTCCATGTGATCATTTGTGCTCTTCCAATAGGTTTCCAAGTGTGATACTAGAAGTTGAGACATTTAGTTCATCAAGGTCTCCTCAACTAGTTGACTTGGAATCTTAGTAAGCTTTATTTTTTTCTTTTTATTTTATGTATCCTTTTATGTGGATGTACAAACTAAGATCCTTTATTTGGGGGCTTGCATCCTTAAACTTAGTGATGTGTTATCTTTTTGTAGTTTTCCCATGATCATTTTTATGTTCTTTCTCTTCTCTCCCATTTCCTTTACCATGAGTATGAGGTTGTTTCATAATATTGTTAAATTTGGGGATAAATGTATCATCTTAAATTTTAAGCACCTAATTACTGTACAATTTTATGATTATTTAGCACCCAACTTAGTGTATTTTTATAATAGGACTTCATATGACACATAATGGATAACTAAATTCAAAAAGGGGTATTTTATTCTTTCAATATTATTTAGAATCAAGGTAAACCCTTATTTATAAGTGTGATTGTCTATTTTTCCTCCAATCAAATAATTTATTTCATCACCTAGGCCCTATGTTATCATTTTTTTGGCTTCATATTCTGTCCCGACCTTAAAATCAGTTGTGTCACTTATTCCAACATTTAACCTATCTCCCCAACCTCCCATTTAGAATTATGATTCACTATCCTAGGTAAAAAATTCCTAGGGCTTCTTATTCCTAGGAATAAAACACCCAGGTTTTCTTCCCTCGAGGTTTGGGCTAAAATTGGAACTAGAGTCCCATCTCAATGATTTAGTGGGATACTAGGACTTACAATCAACTTGCTTGAGTTTTAACCCCTGAGATGTTGCAAGAGGTATAAAAAAACCACATCTCTCCTCATTTTGGTAACCATGATCAATATTATCAACAACTCACATTCACAATCAAGATATCAAGTCCAAGCAATCAAGGCCTAGCAAAGGAGTTGTCTATCAATGAAGCAAATGCATCTACATTCATCCAAGTCTTCTTTCTTCTTCTCAATCAAGAATTTTGGAAAAATAAAAAATCTATCATATCAAGGATTGTCTTTCATGATTTCCTTTTGGGTTCATGAAAATACCTTTTTAAAAATAATTTTGAGAGCCAATGTTTAAAAGAGGAGACCATACGATGAAAACCCTATTAATTTCTAAGCATGCTCTAATTAAGAATTCACATTTGAGATTCATTGGATGCAAATTATAACTGCATTAAATTGGTATGATTTGATTTTGTTTTTGGTATAAATATGGAGCTTATTATTGTTGTATTTGGTGATATTTCAAAATGATTGAACATAATATAATCATTAGTGTAATAAGAAAGAGATTAAGGAATTACATCTCTTTTGTCAAGTTGATTGTAATAGTAAGATAAATAGTTATATATATGTCATTTCTTATTTGGAAATGTGATGATATTATTGATGTGTAGATGGTAAATTACACCTTATTTATTTAAAATCTGATTTGAATATTAAAATCCAAATATTATTATCATAAATATTGTGTTTCTATAAGATTAAGAATTATATTATCTTAAAATATTTATATTGCAACATTATAGGGATGATAGCTTGTGATGGTGAATATTAATATTGACCTAGAGGTGATGTCCTTTGTACATGTAATAGAAGCCCATTTTCAAGTATTTTGACATCAAAATGATACCTAGTGTTTTGGTGAAAATGAATCAACAAACATATGATAAAATTTAAATTTTAAACATGTATGATTTACACATGTAGATATAATGTAAGCTATAATTATAATTATAATTATAATTTTGGATCTAATTGAGAAACTAATTATTTGATATTTAGGAATTTCCTAAAGGTTAGATTCTATTTTTGAAAGTTAATTTGAGGTTAATGTTAATGAGATCACCAAATAAGTCAAAATCACATGCTAGGACTATGCATTAATAGTTAAACTTTAATTCTTGGTGATCACCTTGTGGTGTATTGGTGACTTGGTTGAATTTTTAATGGTGAAACCAAGGTTCAGATCCCCACCTGACCTAAATACAAGTGTTAATGCTTATTTGGGCCCTTCTTGGTGGTCGTGGAGGTATTTATTGGTGGGGATGACATTGGTGGTTGTGCTAGAGATTGTATGTGGTGGGATGGAGGGTTTCCTCACTATTATTAAAGGAGAAGGATGTGTTAATACCCATTGTGAGCCTACTAGTTCAAAGATGCAATCAAAAGTGACTATAACCTATTAAAAATAATAATTAAACTTTAATTCCCACCATTCATGGAGCTAGAAAGGTTGGCCTTCCTTTGAACTTGAGTTTTGGAGTAGATTGGTCACTACTAGAGGAAGGTTGGATAAAATTTAATTTTAGTGGTGCCTCAAAGGAAAACCTTAGGGAATGGAATTGGGTGTTTATAAAGGGTCCATAATGGTATAGTGTTGAACACAAAAACATAGTACTTGAGAATGATGACAAACAATGATGCTAAATTGTGTGCAAACCTCCTAGGATTGAAATGCAACTAAGACCTAAATGTTAAATAGTTGGATCTTGAAGGTGACTCTCTCTCTACTACCAATGTGATTTGACAAAAAGGGAATCTTAATTGAAATTAAATGGCTAAAATTGATTTGGGATTTGATAATAAAGTTTGAAGAATTTATATCAACGCATGTATTTTGAGAGGAATGAAATGACCAATAACCTAGCCAAATTGGTGGCAAGGTAGGATGTGACCTCTTAGTCATTTCATCAACCTAGGGAATTTTGAATTCTCTTTTTCATGAGGTAGACATCATTGTTTGTTCTTAAGAGTTTACATATTAAGGTGATGAGATTTTAATAGAAAATGAATGCAATAATGAGACTTTCAAGAAGTAGGCATGTGAAAAAATTAGGCAGTAGATTTTAGGTCTTCTTATGATTTTATATTCTATGGCTAACTTAAAAGCAATTCCAAATGGAGTTTTAGGTGAGGTGACTAAAAAAAGGCTCAAATACATTTTTTAAAGTTGAACCACAACCTCATAATCCATGCAGTGAAGGCTATTTTAGGAAATGATTTATGTTTTATGGCCATAGTCATAGGGTAAAAATATATGTCTCTTCCATGTTTCATACCATGATGCTAGATGTTGTGAATTCAAAGGACATCACAGGGAAACTATGCAATAAATAAATATGGAGTTGTTTTCTAGGGTAGGTGTTCCATTATAGATAATGAGGTCCCTAGAGTAGGTCTTCCATTATTGATGGATTACTATGTGGTGAAGTGTAGGGATTAATAAGTTGAAAAATCTCCACTAATACTCTCTACCAACCTATCTCTACTTCCTAGGAGGAGAAAGGTAACAAAGAGGAATGCACACATCTTGAAAAAATACTTGAATTGAATCTAGATGGTGGATTGAGGTGGCTACAATATTATTTAAAGGACAAGGGTTTGGGCTAGTTAGGAGACAGAGTTGCTAAGGGTGGCTTGGAGGACACAGTGATAGAAGAAGAGGTAGATAGTGAGGTTTCATTTGCTAAGAATATATGGAAGGAGGAGGGCCATAGTTTGTGTGGCCCTTATTGTCCAGTGAAAGGAAAGATGGAGAAATAAAACTTACCAAAATTTGGGAGATGAATCTTGAAACCTGGTGTTATCACTTCTATGATGCATTTATTGTGTTTGTATTTTGTCCTTATGTCTTCTGTTAGTAATAACTGAGAGGGGGAGCTAATCAATGACCTCAAAAATTAATCCTTAAATCAACCCTTCCAAACTTATAACCACAAATTATTTCTCAAGTTATCTTCTATCCTACAAGATGAATGCCTTGAATAACTTATATCAATTTATTACTTGTCGGATTGCTTTGTTAAACCTTCTTCTTAATGTTTATCGATAAGCAGTCATCTATTTACCAAAATACAGTAAATATGCAGAGTATATCGATATATCTAGAATGAATTATGTAAGATAAAAAATAGTAAAGAAATGAATCATACACACATAACACATGGATTTTAATGTGGAAACCTTGTTAAGGGAAAAAACCACTGGGACCGGTACCCCAAATTTTCACTCTTTTAAAGTGATCCCTGTTAAGAGACAACCCTATTAAAGGTTACAAACACACTGTTAGGTGTGACCTTGTTAGAGAATTTTATACATAGAAGTTGTCACTTAGTATCGGGCATCTAATGCTGACATCCTTGAATCAACCTCTCTCTTAGACTGTCAATAGGCATCGGGTGTATCCAATGCTACTTTCATGAATCAAACTTTTTGGCACTCCTTGAGATATACCTCAATATATAGAAGACTATTAAGTCCTGCTCGGTTAAGAGACTTGATGCTTCAATGGTTAAACTAAAACATTATGACCTATTCATATTGCAACTTAAATTGCATATTTTCAGATCTATTTAAGTACATTTCCTCTCTGACCAATGTGTCAATTCAATCCTTGTGCTCCATACTTTCTTCTCTATGATGTTGTGCTCCTTGTTTGTTGATGTCTGCAGAATTCCTTATCTCTTCCTTCAACTTTTTTGATCAACACTGCATGAAGTAGTTCTTCACCAGTTTCTCTTCAGCATCCTGTTTCTATTCACTCCCCTTAATCCCTTCATAAATTAATTAATCTTTTCTCTTATATAGACATAATATTCCTTGTTTCTTGGCTCTTGATTATTGATTCTTGGCGTGATAAAAAATCTAGCCAATTACATTTAAATCATAACTCTTGATTTGTCTCATAGATATCTTCTTGCCAACTTTACAAATCAGCTTTAAATCAATCGCTTATCTCTGGTCAAATAAAATAAAGTAGACAACCAGTTAAGTCTATATTTAGCTCTACCAGTTAGATATTTTGTCATTTTCTAAACTCTATGTTCTGTCGGTCACCACTGCAGTTAGTCATCGGTGACAACTAACTGTTCCATCGGTAAGACTCTAGTTAGCTTCATGATCTCCATCCATCGAGAAACACTATATTTTCTTCTATCAGGTTACTCTGTTCTTTTCTAGTCGGGCAACACTATGAATCTTCTCATCGATAGTGCTATGCATTTCCTTTTCGGGTATCATTGTGACTTTGTTCTTTTTCTCTATCCATCGGGTGCACTCCGTCGGTGTTGTTTGTCACTTAGTGAATACTTGACTTGTATGCATTACTGATAGCATAGCCTTGGTTTCTTTGGTTCTCTGAATTCTTTGGCATTATTTACATGACCATACAGATTATATTAAGTTGACATCAATGAGAATACAATACATTAACTGATTCAATGCCTTGCATGATTATCAACTTAACATCTTCAAATATTTAATCAGTTACATGTCATAAATCTCTCCCTTTGGCATTTCTAGAAACATACTATATTATCATACTATACTATTTATAATACAATATGAAATATACAGTTTCATCAAGCTTTCCTAATATAACTATTACAAATGTCTAGTTTTTGGCAAGCTCAAGTAGCTTTGATTTGATTCTTGCAGGCTTTTTATCTGTCTTCAATCTCTTCACTGGATGGATGTAGAATCTTTCTTTCTTTGATTTTATGTGTTCTCCTTCTATGTCAAACTCTCTCCTTCTGACTGTTCTCCTTTCTTTTGATGTTTTCTATTTTACTTGTCAACAACTCTCCCTTTGTATCATATTTGCATATGATCTCTCTCCCTAAGGATATAATCTCTCCCTATTGGAATAATGTGATAATGGATAATCTCTCTCCCTTTCCAGAAGGATGTGATAATATGGATAATGTCTCTCACTTTGACAGCAATGCCAAACAAACATCTCACAAATATCTGACATTAATGTCAAGCAAACTTTTCTCTCTATCCATAATATATTCCTTGAATTTCCCTTATCCATCAGCAATACAAAAATATGCTCTGGTGCTTGGTGAAGATATATAATTGTTAGTATATAGATGTAGCTTTGAATTTCATCTCTTTGCTTGCATCAATCATGATTGATAATTTGATAATATGTAGGTTGATGTAGCCTTCTAGTCAGCTTACTGACCAGTAGACAAGGGTCTGGCCCCTAGTCTCTTTCATAAGTACTCAAATGCATCCTTGGCCAGTGGCTTGGTGAAGATATCGGCCAATTGTTATTTTGATTGCACATACTCAAGTATCACCTCATTTTCCTGAACTTGTTCTCTCAAATAATGATACTTGATGGCGATATGCTTTGTTTTAGCATGCATGACTAGATTTTTGGAAATATTAATTGCACTTGTATTATCACAATAGATAATTATTGGTTCTAAAATTTACATATGCATACCTTCTAGTAACTATTTGATCCATGCAATATTTGAGCAGTTTGTAGCAACAACAATATACTCTACTTCTGCAATAGATTGTGAGATGCATCCTTATTTCTTGCTAATCCATGTGACAAGTCTATCACCCATGAAGAATGCTCCTCCAGTTGTGCTCTTTCGGTCATCAATATTTCTAGCCCAATCAGCATTGGTAAACATCTTAAGTTCAAATTTCCCTTCTCTTCTATACCATAAGCCCTATTCCTTAGTATTCCTAAGATATCTTAGGATTATTTTCACAGTAGTCATATGTGATTCCCTGGGATTAGTAGAAAATCTAGCAACTATTCCTACTGCATGTGCAATATCTAGTCTAGTATGTACAACATACATGAGTTTTCCAATCATTGATCTGTACAAAGTTTGATTTACCTCTGATGACTTGTCTTCCTTTGTCAGTTTGCATACATTTTCCATCAGTGTTCCAACTGGTTTGGATTCTTCCATCTTTAATATTTTCAGTACTTCTTTGATGTAGTTGGATTGCATAATGAAAATACCTTCTCCTTGTTGCATGATCTGTAGAACAAGAAAGAACTTGATCTCTCCAAACATAGACATCTCAAATTCTTTGCTCATCTCATTTGTAAATGATTTGCATAGCATATCATTGCCTCCAAATATGATGTCATCAACAAATATCTCAGCAATCAAAGTGTTAGCATCAGTATCTTCCTTCAAGTAAAGATTACTGGTTTCACTAGTTATTACAAATCCAATACTTATAATATAGGAATGAAGTCTTTCATACTAGGCTCAGGGTGTTTTTTTCAATCCATATAGGGATTTGTGAAGTCTACATACCATGTCCCTCTTGTCTGGATCATTAAACCCTTCTGGTTGTTCAATGTATACCTCTTCTTCAAGTATTCCATTCAAGAATGTAGACTTGACATCCATTTGATATACCTTGAATCCTTTATATGCAACATAATCAAGTAATATTCTTACTCCTTCTAGCCTAGAAACAGGTACAAAGGTCTCTCCATAGTCAATTCCTTCTTCTTGTGCATACCCCTTGCATACTAGTCTTGCTTTTTTCCTTCTAACTTCTCCATTCTCATTCAACTTATTCCTGAATATCTATTTTGTACCGATGACATTCTTGTCATATGGTCTTGGTACAAGTGTCCATGTCTTTTTTTTCTCTATCTGTTCAGTCTCCTCATTCATAGCACTAATCAATTCATCATTATCTAGTGCAACATTGACATATTTAGGCTCATAAACATAAATAAGACATCTTGTATTTAGAGACTTACTTCTAGTTCTCATACCATCCATTTTATCTCCTATGATATGGTCCTGTGGATGGTTCTTTCTAACATATCTTGCAAGTACAGGTATAGCCCTTTGTCTATCAGCTTGATCATCATTTTTTCCTTCATTCTATTCTTCATCAATTTGTGCATCATTTTGAGCAATATTCTGATCGTCGATATTTGTAGCCTGATGCTTGGGTGCAATGATCTGTTGCTCTGGAGCTCTACATTGTTGGTAGGGTAGAGTGTTAGGTTCCTCATTGTAAGTGAACTTATTGTAGTCCTCTGGTTCTTTAGTGCTTTCATGTTCATTCTTCTCTGCAAATTTCAATAATTTTGTTAGAGGCTTTGTTTAGACATTTATAAGCCTTGATCTTGGTAGAATACCCTAGAAAAATTCTTTCATCACTCTTGGAGTCAATTTTTCCATTTCTATCATCTTTTAAGATATAACATTGACTGCCAAAATTTTTGAAATAACTTACATTGGGTGTGTATCCAAACCATAGCTCATAAGGTGTCTTTTTGGTGTCTTTCTTCAATTGTACTTTGTTCAATGTGTAAACAATAGTACTGAAAACTTCCCTCTAGAAGATTTGGGTGATGCCTTTCTCTATCATCAGTGTCCTTGCACAATCAACTATGGATTTGTTCCTTCTTTCAGTAATTCCATTCTGTTGTGGTGTCCTTGGTGCAGAGACCTGTCTTTTGATTCCATGCTCATTACAAAATTTAGTGATTCATCTTAAATAAATTCCCCTCCTCTATCTGACCTTAAGAATTTTAGCTCCTTACCACTTTTCTTCTCAACCATTTCTTTGTACCATTTAAACTTCTTAAATACTTCTGATTTATCTTTTAGAAACATGTCTGTCATCATTCTAGAGTAATCATCAACAAAGAGAATAAAATATCTATCTCGATAATAAATCTTTTTCCTCATAGGTCCACATAAATCAGTATTGAATAATTCTAAAATTGCATCAGATGTATTGGTTTTTCTTTTAAAACTAGACTTTGTCATTTTTCCTTTTTGACAATTCTTACACATGATATTGTCGGGCTTGGTCATCGTCAGTAAGCCTCTAACTTTTCTCTTTTTTCTAATCTTTATCATGTTGTCAAAGTTCACATGACACAATATTTTGTGCCATAATCATATGTCTTTGTTTGTAGAAATAAAACAAGTTGAGTCAGTATCATCCAGATAGAATAAGTTACCTTTGGTCTGCTCACCGGTAACAATCAGATTTCTAGATTTATTAAAGATCTTTGCCTTCTTATTTTCAAATTCTACTTTGTGACCTAAATTATTTAACTGAGAAACACTCAATAGATTATAATTAAATCCATTTACCCAATAAGCATTCTCACATTTTATCTGGTTATTTAACATTATTGTTCCTCTACCTTCAACTAGACAAGGTGTGTCATTTCCCATTCTTACTGAACCACTTTTATAGTATTCAAAAGTCTCAAACTTTTTCTTATCATCAGTCATATGGTGAGTGCAGCCATTATCTATGATCTAAACATCATTTTTGTTAATTTTAGATATGAGAGTTGTTTCTACATACTTTTCTTCATCATCATCTAAATCATCCCTTACAGCCACAAACACCATCTCGATGTCTTCATCAGATTTAGTGTCAGTATCATCATCCTTGCATTTTTCTAGGTAACTAGCCTTCTTTCCTTTGTCCTTATAGTCTCAGGTATCTCTTCTTTCTGATTGTTGGTAGCTTCTATAGTCACCTCTGTCAGTCTTCTTTTTAAATGATAAGTCATTACTTTTGTCATCTTTTCTTCTGTTAGTACATCTTGCAGCAAAGTGTCCAATCTCTTTGCAATTAAAATAAACAAGTGGTAATTTACCTTTGTATTTAACTTTGCCTCTCTACATTATTCTGGCCATAAGTGCTTCAATTTCATCAAGATCATCCTCTTCACTTTCACTATCACTATCTTTTCTCATAGTGTTTTTATGACTTGATTTACTTATTCTCATAGAAGTTTTGAATGCAGACTCTATGTTTGTTAAGACACTATTATCAAAGTTATTCATCTCAAATGAAATAAGTCTTCCAATTAAACTGCCTAGAGTAACATTTCTATTTGCTATTGCTCTCATTTCTTGAATGATAGATACTCTAATAGCATAAGTAGGTAGTAAGGTTCTTAGAATTTTACTTACCACTGTATCTTCTTCTAGTACACCTCCAACTCCTCAGATAGCATTGACTACCTCTTTGATTCTTGTACTATACTGAGTGATGTTTTCACCTTCTTTCATTTTGAGATCATCAAACTTTCCTCTAAGGCTTTCTGCCTTGGCTCTCAAAACATTTTTGTCACCACCATGTACAAGCTTCAATTTATCCACATCTGCTTTGCAATTTTGCATTCTTTGACATCTTCAAATTTAGCATCAGAGAGTGAGGAAACAAGCTCTATCATTATGCCATTGTGTTAATTCTTCTCTCATTTGTTCAACTATTGGTGCTTTTGTGGGAAACACATATTCAGTTTCTAGGAATTGAGTAACATCATTACCAATACCTAATAAGTGGATTCTTATTCTACTCTTCCATGAGGAAAAATTATCTTTGTTCAACTTGGGCACATCTCGTTTGTTCATCTTGTGATATTTGACCTAGGTCTTGAAACCTTCCTTCTAAGAACACAAGCTCTGATACCAATTATTAGTAATAATTGAGAGGGGGGGGGGGGG